>JAHBCN010009183.1:0-35886 GCA_019359885.1 Listronotus oregonensis | reverse complement strand
ACTGTTTTTCCAAATAACAGCTTGTTTTTTAAATAACAGCACTGTATTTCAAATAACAGCCCTGTTTTCAAATAACAGCCCTGTTTTTCAAATAACGTCTGTATCTAGTATTTTTCAAATAACAGCCCTGTATTTTCAAATAACAGCACTGTATTTTCAAATAACAGCCCTGTTTTTCCAAATAACAGCCCTGTATTTCAAATAACGCGTTTTAAATAACAGCACTGTATTTTTAAATAACGGCACTGTATTTCCAAATAACAGCACTGTATTTTCAAATAACGGCACCTGTATTTTTCCTTTTTAAATAACAGCCCTGTATTTCAATAACGGTGCCTGTTTATTTGAAAATACAGACCGTATTTAAACGTGCGTTATTGAATAATGTTATTGAAAATACAGTGAAACGTGATAAAACGGCACCGTTTTTGCAAATACAGGCTGTGTAGAAAACAGGACTGTTATTTACCAAATAACTAGAACAGGGCTGTATTTCAAAAATACAGTACTGTTATTTGAAATACAGGGCTTTGTACTGGAAAAACAGGGCTGTTATTTGAATACAGTGCTTTTTTGAATCAGGTTATTGGAAAAACAGTAAGTTATAATATAGGTTCTGCGCTCTGCTCTTAATCACCAGGCTCAGCTGCGAGATCTCAATACTATAGGTTTGACGTTTGACAAGTTTGACCTTGAAATTATTGACGTTAACAACTATTCTTGGTTAAGTTTTATTCCATACAAGACCACAATAATGAATTTACTATAGGGTACCGTACTAATCGCTAATTGATGTCTCTCAACTTATTTTAAACAGCTGTAGTGCCTTTATGTCTAAAGATGTTTACATACAATATATAATCCTTAGCTCAAGATGATGTATTAAACAACGTTTCAATTTTAACCATCATCATCATCGGGATTCCGGTGTTAGCCTGTTCGATAGATACGACGTTACACTAATTCGTGAGTCGTCATCATCAGCGCTAACGAGACGATGGCGTCCGACCGGTATAACTTACAATTTTCGTTGCAAATCAGTGTCTTATCACAAGTATCCTAAACAACGTTTCGATTTTATTCGTAATCTTCATCATCGGGGTTCCGGCTTTAGCCGATAACATCCGAACGGTATGACTTACAATTTTCGATAAATAATGACCTTACTCATAGTATCCTAAACAACGTTTCGATTTTACCCATCATCTCATCATCGGGGATCATGTTAACCGATAACTCCGAACGTTATGTCTTACAATTTTCGTGTAATATAAGACCTTGCCAAGTAAACACGTTTCGATTTTATTCCCTAATCTTCATCATCGGGGCGTTTAAAAGATGACTTTGATGACCGCCATTATTAAATTAACGCTTGCGATAAGACTTTAAATATATCTCATACACGTAAAGCTCAAATTTCTAAGTCACGTGGTTTGCCGAAATAGTGACAGGTGCTATTTGACTGACGAGCGCCATTTTTAACGCATGCGTAGGACCCTTAGTTATGTCTCATCTACGTAAGCAGGTTCTAGTTACGTGGTTCGCGAAATATGACAGGTGACAGGCGACATTTGACAGCTGACAGGCGGCATTTTTAAGCGCTTGCGTAAGACCCTAAGATAGGTCTGCTCCACGTAAGCAGGTTCTAAGTCACGTGGTTCGCGAAATATGACAAGTGACAGATGACATTTGACAGCTGACAGGCGCCATTATATTAACGCATGCTGTAAGACCCTAAGATAGATCTTGTCCACGTATGCTAAATTTCCTAAGTCACGTGGTTCGCGAAATATGCAGTTGACAGGTGAATTTGACAGGTGACAGCTGCCAATTTTAGCGTATGTTTAGGACGCTAAAATAACCATACTAGTACCACGTGTAGGCCTGATGTTAAAGCACGAAGCCCACAATGATCAATTTACTATAGGGTTACCGTCCTAATCGCTAATTGATCAATTTCGACGATTTTTAAACAGCTGTAGCGCCTTTATGGTTAAAGATAAACTCATGCGGTTTTCGCTATTCGATAGGTACGACGTTACACTAATTTTAAACCGCGCGTCTTAGACTCATCATCAGGGTTAAATAACGATTTTAGTCGATAGCGCCCGAACGGCATAACCTAAAATTTTCGCGTTTGCGCAAATCAATATTAGTCTTAGCACAAGTATCTCAATGGCTATTTTCCAAGTCACATGGTTTTTGACATATGACAGGTGACAGGTGACAGATGACATTTGACAGGTGACATTTGACATTTGACAGATAGTATTGGCCACGTCCTAAATAACGCGTCACACAAGATTCCTAAATATTTAATTACGTCAGAGATATTAAGATGATAAGTTCTCCGGAGGACGGAGGATGCAGAACTGTCCTATTTGGCTTTTTCTCCAGAATAAAGATATTTATATATTATTTTAAAAAAATTATACTTTTTTTTAGAGATTATTATGGAGGGCTAGTCTGCTCTCGCAATAATAGTAACAAAAACATGAAAAGACATAAAAAAGGTTTAATTCTTTATAAAATTGAATTGTTTTAAGTTTTTATTTATTTATTTATTTTTTATTTTTTTATTTTATAAAGAATTAAACCTTTTATGTTTCTTTTTCATGTTTTTTTTGTTACTATTATTGCGAGAGCAGACTAGCCCTCCATAATAATCTCTAAAAGTATAATTTTTTAAAATAATATATAAATATCTTTATTCTGGAGAAAAGCCAAATAATTTTTCTTTAATTTGATATTCCCAGAAATCGTAACAAACCATATAAAAAAAGAACTGTCCTATTCTCCCTACTATCGCGGGTTCGAATCCTGCTGGGTGCGGACTTTTTTATTTTTTTTATTTGTTCCTTAGGCGTTATACAACCATACATTGTTTACCAATATTATTAATGACAGTTAAACGACCTTATTACTACTATTTTTCCTTTACTATGATACTCATGTGTGCTGGCGTAATACTCAGGATCCTATACATTCATTTCACCTTTATATTTAATATTCTCCTATAGCTCAGTGGTAGAGTTCCAGATTTTCAGTCGCTAGGTCAACGGTTCGAATCCTGCTACGTAAGGACTTTTTTATTTATTTCCATAATTATAACAGGAACCTGATAAGCTCATATTTTTATAATCTTAGTCAGCGCCATAATCTAAAGTCAAGCAATGTCGGGCGTAGTTACTACTTAGATGGGTGACCGCAGATGGGTGACCGCTTGGCACTTGGTGCTAGACCGAAGTGAATGCAAATTCGGACTCCTTTTAAAATTTCCCATGTATTCTTATGGGAAAAATGATGGATTTTGCCGGAGTGACCTAGCTTATCTACTAGTATCTTTCCGTCTGCTGTTGCTAGCACTTTAGAACTGCTAAATTTTCAATTATAGGATCAGTAACATACTGATTTTTGCCAATATCAGTTTTTTTTATCATTGCCTTTGTTAATAAGTTGTATTATTGAATTATAGTACTCCTTATACCTAAAGTCCAAAATTTCTGTCAGTGACTCATTTAATACCGGCCACCCAACTGACGAAGCGGCTGAATAAAAATCTAACATTAGTAAATGATTTAAGCCTATGATATACTTTTCCGCTCAAATAACAGTGAACCGGCCAAAAGTTTCATCGCCACGTTGTCATAATTCGGCAAAATAAGTTACCAGCCAGCGATCGCACTTAAAATAGCACGCCAATATGTATTGAAATCATTGTTATCGAGAAGACAATAAAGTGGCAACACACATTCCTTAGTTTACAACTTGAACAGACATGAAAATAAGCGTATCGATGGTGGTTTTCGTGCTGTTCGATAATTTTATTTAGTTACTATTGATTATGGACAGATTTGTAAGTTTAAATTTTAATTGCTATACAGGGTATTTTCCAAATATTATAAATTTCTAATAATTGTAGTATAGATATTGTTTTGTGCCAATTTTATAATAGTTTATCTTATTTAGTGTATGAAAAATTTTATATAAAGATTTAGTGTTGTTAAGTGTTTTTTAAATTTTGTAAATTATGAATTTTAAACCCCCAAAACCCTTTTAAATAGTTACCCCAAAAAAAACTTAGTTAAGAAAAAAAACGAATAATGGTTAAAAATTTTTTACCAGGGGGGGGGAACGAAACCCCGAACTAACCACTTTGAATGCTGCGAGATATTTGAAAATTTAAAAAAATTTTTTTTGCGTACGGTATTCAGATTTTTTAAAAGAAAAAAAACAATATTAGTAATTATTCATAAAAAATGCGTTTTTTCGCTATTTTTTTGCACACTTTTTACTTTTCGATTTTTAAAAATTTAATCAGAAGCTTTTTTTTTTGGCTGCCTCTTATAGTTTTTTTAAAAAAAATAATTAAATTTTGGGTTTTAAATTTCCATTTTCCGACATATTCCTTTAAATTCTGTCATTTGCACGAAAACATATTTAAAAAACTCATACTATGTTAATTTTTAAAAAAAAAACATTTAAAAAAGTAAGGAAAAACCTTAATTTTCAAAAAAAGTAGGTAAAACGTTTACGCCCAATTCAACTCGAAATTTAAAAATGTTGACCTGTTACCAGGTTGTAATAGTTTTTTTATGACATTTTTAAAGGTATGCGAAACTTTCGCTGACCCGCAATGTTTGATCAAAAATATTCTCGATATGGAAATCCTAAATATGGAACAAGAAAGACCCGAAATAGTTATTGGATTCTACAAGCTGATGATCTCAGAGCTTTCGTTTTCCCCTTATATGTGGATATTTTGATGAAGCAATGCGGTGAATATCGTATTTAATTTTGAAATTGCAAGTCGGTGGTGAATTGGCAAGTCGGTGTAACTTGGATTGTCTATCGTTCTGCTTTTACATCTTTTTTATTTATGTTAAGACTAAAATTTTATTTTTTTTTTTCATGTAGCAAAATAAAATCAGAAAGGTAAAATTAGTAAAAATGTTTTTTTGGAAAAACGTTGAAAAATCCCAAAAAAACTCAAATTTGTGTTCTATACCTCAAAATAGGAGGTGCGCAAAATTAAGCAAAAAAAATTACATTTTCATTTAATCCAATAATACCAAAATAATATAACTTGTTACTAATTTAAAGGGTTGTTTGAAAATGTGAGAAAATAACTTTTCCCAAAAAAATATTTTCATTTTTTGACGAAATTTTATCATTTATTTTCAAAGCCCTGGAATTGATTCCCCTGACCCCACCCAACCCGGGGCACTCTAAAACGAGCGATGCTTTATTGAAGAAATTTTGGAACTTAAAATTAAAAGAATACACCGCCACCAATTCTATAAAATAATTTATACTTAAATTATTTTTTTTACTATTTCTAAACGTAAGTTGAAGTTAACAAAGCTTATAAATATCTAAAAAAAAGTATTTCCTTCCCAAGAGCTTTAAAATCTATTGAAATAAAATATCCATAAATATAATCCTTATTTAAAATCTAATGAAAAAAAAAATCATATAATATACTTAAAAAATTTTTACGAATAAAATGTTGTAAAGTTTAATACATTTGTGCTATATTATATCATTACTTTTTTAAGATATTTGCGTTTAAGGATATCCTTTATTAAATTTGTTATCTCGTTATAACTTTACCGCATTTTTACGCCCTCAAACAAATGACATATTTTACAGCCAACGTCTTGATTCCCGCCAAACGCATCAGCGTATGGGTATATCGACCCCTTCATCTTTTCTTTCAATATTATAAAACGATATGCTCCCCTTCCTATATGCAATAAAAAATCGTTGGGAAAAAAGGGAAAAAAAATGGTAGAGTTTTTGAGCTGAAGGTATTACCATACCGAGTAAGTAATCTTCTATTATAATGGGTAATATAAATGGGTATGTACTTTCTTTAAAAGGCTCTCTAAAAATTCTAGAAGTACATAGCTTTGTTAGTTTCTTAGCTTATATTTTAATTAAGGAAACTGTTCATTTTTTTAGAATTTTACAAAATTTACATTTTTCAGGTTGTCCACCGCACGAAACCGGGTTTCAAAAGGTTTTTGGGGCGCTGATTCCGAATCCGGGTGGGTCAAGGTTTATCACATTAGGTTTAAGGTCATTTGGTGGTCAAACTAAGAAAA
Organism: Listronotus oregonensis; assembly: GCA_019359885.1. Taxonomy (NCBI): domain Eukaryota; kingdom Metazoa; phylum Arthropoda; class Insecta; order Coleoptera; family Curculionidae; genus Listronotus; species Listronotus oregonensis. Next base: position 29,779 of record JAHBCN010009183.1, on the reverse strand, counting down.
CACGAAAAAAATATTTGAAAAAAATTTATATATAGATTTTTTTGGGGGCCCCGAATCCAAATTTGGGCTTACTTTTTTCTTTTAAGGTCATCCCAAGGTCATCCCAAGGTTCCCCCTCCTAAAGGGCATACTGAGGTTAAATATGTAAATGACCTTAAAAATCTAAGAAAATTGGTCTACAGATTTTTCGATTTGATAGCTCCAAATCTAAAGACGGCCGACCTCTATGCCCCTGGTTTTAAGGTCATTTGAAGGTCAAAAAAAAGAAAGCACGGAAGAAAAAAAAATTGGAAAAAAAATTATAAACGTTTTTGGGGTTAACAAGCCCGAATCCGTGCTTTTTTGACCTTAGGGTCGCTCGAACGCTACTTCAAAAGGGCATTTTAAGGTATTAAGGATAAAAAACAATAATAACATTTAAAAAAACAGAAAAAATGCATCTATACATTTTTGGTTTGCTAATGCGAATATGTAGTCAGTCAACCTCTATGACCTTAGTTTTAAGGTCGTTTGAAATCAACTGAGAAAACACGTTAAAAAGAAATTTAAAAAATTTATAGGTTTTTAGCTCGTTGATTCGGTATTCAGGTTTAGTATGGTTTTTAAAGTCAACCATGGGCATTTCAAGTTTTACTGAGGTAAAATTTATAAATACCTCAAAAAATCAAAAAATTTTATTGTTTACTCGAAAGGAAAGCAGAAACAAAACATATAAGAAACATTGAGTTAAAAAAGTAGCTAACCGATGGCTCATGTCTACCGCAAGAGATTAGTTGCAATGAAGTAATATAAATACCGCAAAAAAAGCAGGCGTTGGTTTATGTAGGGAAAAGTTTGCAGGTTCAGGTTTAAACTTTGAGACCAATTTGTGAATTTTCTAGATTATTCTAAAATCATTAAAAAATCTAACCTTCAAGTGATCAAAAAAAGACCTTCAAGTGGTGTCTGGGCGACCTTAAAGTTCAAACAAAGCACGGATTCGGGTTTAAGGACCCCAAAACCCATTTTTTTTCCAAATTTTTTTTTTCGTGTTTTCACAGTTTGACCTTCAAATAACCCCAAAACTAAGAGCATAGAGGTTGACCGTCTTTAGTTTGGAGTTAGCAAACCGAAAAATTTAGAGGCCAATTTTCTTAGATTTTTTAATGTTATTTAAAAGTTTAACCTTAGTATAACCTTCAGATGACCTTAAGGACTTTGGGATAACCTTTAAAATCAACGTAAGCCTGGGCTTTTACTCAAAGGACACTAAAAACCTAAATGTAATTTTTGTCAATTTTTCTTCATTTTTTCAGTTTCACTTCCAATGACCTTGAAATTAGAGGCATAGAGGTCAACTGTTTCAGATTTAAAGTTAGCAAAAAAAACCTATAGACCAGTTTGCTCAGATTTTTTAAGGTCATTTATGTGTTTAACCCCAGTATGACCTTGAAGGACCCGAGGTAACCTTAAATGTTAAGAAAGCCCGAATTTAGACTCGGCGACCCTAAAAACTTATATATACATTTTTCCTTTCGTGTTTCTTAGTTTGACCTTCAAATAACCTTGAATCTTATGTGATGGACCTTAACCGACTTCGGATTCGGAATCAGCGACCCCAAAACCTTTGGAACCTTGACTTCGTGGGGTGTACCATTCGAAGTCAAATGTTGACCAGTGTAATTAATCCAGTTGACCGTCACTTCTTGAAAATCCATTTTTAAAAACCGCTGTAAAAAATACTTTTTTGTAGATTTGCACTAATTTATTTTAATACGTGTTACATGTTTTGCAGCCTGCTACTTTTTAAAACATATTAGGCCAAGTCTTATCACTCCAAAAAGTTTGTTAAATATACAAAATGTGAACATAAATACAAACTTGTTTTTTACTTTAACCTTGAAAGCATAACTCATAGAGAGAAACTAAAGTGAAAGAAAACTTTCCTAATTAAATTTACTACAAGACAGGATTGGCTAAAAATATCAAAGTTGGTTACTCTTGTTGCAAAATAGCAATAAACCACTGAGACGCAAAACAGCATAGTTTTTGCATAATTTTTTGAAACCTTTATATTTTGCCATATAAATATTTTTGCTATGATAAAACGTCATGTAAAATTTCATTAAAATCAGATTAATAGTTTTTGCAATCCAATTTCGCTTGAAACAATACATATAATATTGCTTATTGGGTAGGGGCCGAACTATGGATCCTAGACAGTTAAATTACTAAAGATCTTAATGTATTAAATGCTTTTTTAAAAACAATAATTGAATCATTTGGGTGCCCTTAGCAATTGTTTAATCTTATGAACAGTTTATGTTTGTTTAAACAATTTTTGTTGTCTAATTTACCAGGTTTTATCTTGGTAATAAAAAAATCAATTGACAACCAGGACCTAAAAAAAGCGTCTTTTCAAATACTTTTAAAACATATGTTCTGGCAAAAAAATGTTTTTAACTTTAAACAATTTATGGGGATGCCCCAATGATCTGAGTTTAATTTTTAAAAAAGCGTTAGAAAGTTTGTGATCTAAAGTACACATAAAAAAGTTCAAGGATCTAAGTCTTATATTCTGGACTATACCTAATTTGCCAAATTGTCCAATCTATTAAACCAAGTTTAGCAAAAATTAACGAGATGTTTTTTTCATAATATGTTTCTTTAACTTAGCATAAAGGTTCTTAGAGATATCTAAAATATCCAAAAAAATCGTGCAAAAATTATGTTTTTTTGTTTACTGCCATAATACAAGGGGTGTAATCAAGTGTAATACATTTTGCAATTTCTAACTAATCTTGCCTCGCATTATAAAACTTTTCTCTAACCACAATTTTTCTCCACAACCAATACTTACACAAAGTTATGAGCAATTATATTTTGAAAAAATGCTTTTTTTCACATATTGTTAATATAAGAAATGCTTTGTACCTTCTTAAGAGGGTGCTCATACATTCAAACAAAAACAAGTAAGGCTTGTTCTTGCTAATTACCCTTTTAAAATATTAGGATATATGTAAGTTTGGTTGCCAAAACGTGTTCAACAAAGTAGCAAGGTGGCAAAGGGTTTCCTGGTAAATCCTAAATTGACAGTAATACACATTAAAAAAATACTGTGTTAATATTTTGTACGGACAATTAGCAAACTTTGTCGGTGTTGGGTGTCTGTCTAAGTGAAAGATTCTTAAAAAAAATCTCGTTAAAGTACTAATCAATACAATACAATACAATCAAAACATTGTTTTTTAAAATATCTTATACTTAAAAAAAAATAATAAAATTGACGAATGTATTACAAATCTTTAAATGACTTTAATAAAAGATAAAATGAATGTTTTTTTATTTTTTTAAGGATAAACCCGAAGCTTTGCAAAAACTGTTCAATAACTCAGTCCCTGCGAGTCTTTTTATTTCCTATTTGATGTGTGAAACGCTTGACGCTGATGCTTAATAAAAGATTGTATTATGTTTTTTCCAGATTGGTTTATCGTAAAATAATATTTATTAGTTAAATTACGTAATAATATTATTTGCTTTAAAGAAAAGAAGAACTTAACTTATTTATAATTTTCTTCGCAATAAAGGTATAGAGTACTTTAAGTAGAAATATAAGTCATACCTTGATGCATAAAGAAAATTAAATTATAGTGACTGAGGATGTCCTTTAGCTTCCTGCCTTATGAAGAGTTAAATATTTATGTATTACTGGTTAGGAAAATAAATGGTTTTAAACCCTTTAATTAAGAATTATGTAAATATAAATTATACATTAATATATAAATAAATAATTTATAATTACTAAATATAAATATATATATATATATATATATATATATATATATATATATATATATATATATATATATATATATATATATATATAATGGTTTTTTTGTTTAAAGAAATGGTTACTGGAGTAATTGCTTCCGTAAAAGTATTTAGGTTAAAAAAAACCGTGTCATATTTTACTGCCAAATAGAATATCTGTTTTGTACTTAACTGCAGTATTGTCTACTGCTTGGACTAAACTAACTTGACTGCTTTTTGTTCTGTGGAAAAAAGATTTAGAAAAGGCGCAGTCGACGTTGCCTGTATTATCATCAAATATAAGTTGACAATTATTCTCCAGCACGAAACTAATAATTTAGATTTATGAAAATATTGTTATTCTGCCAAATTTTTAAAAGAACTTAATTTACATTTTTAAAAACAAAACAGATAAGACAAAAAGTTTCTTCATAATTAAATCCTTCATACACCATTTTTTAAATAGCAAATTTTCAACCTTTAAAAAGGGTACCATGGGAACCCATTTGGGGTTGCAGATTTTAACCCTAGCAGATGATTTAGATATTGGTGTAAAAAAGCCTTGAAAACATATAATTAAAAACACTATTCACATATATGAAATAAAATAATTTATATTTTTTTGTCCAAAAATAAAGAAGTTTAGGGTATGTGATTAAAAAATATTTTTTCGTATTTTCAGCCCAGTATGGCTGTCAATTTTTTTGCAATTAACAATTTATTACCCACAACCCATTTATTCTGACACATTACTAAATTATCTTACACTATTTGTGTTTCTACCTTACTGTTATCAATAGTTCTTCATAAATTATGTTAAATTATTTACAGCAATATTAAACATCCTTTTAAAAAATAAAATTAAATTTTAATAAATCATAAGAGCTTTACAAAAATCCCTTATATATTACACACTTTGATGTCCGAAATAAAATAATTTTGAACATGCATAAAAGAGATTTTTATTTTATTTTTTCCTGAAATAATATTATTTTACTTCTAATTAACCCAGGTTTTGGGTATCTTTTAGTGTTTTTTTTGCCTGCCAGCAGTATTTTAAAAAACCCTGAATAATAGAGTTTTTGTTAAAAAAAATCAGTTATAGTGATTTAGGTCTCTATTTTCCATCACCATTACATTTTCTTTTATCTTATAAAATATTTGAGTAAGAAAAGTACATTTTTAACTTACAAAATTGTAAAAAATTAAAAATATTCAATTGATTAGAATAAAGGTAACCTTTTTTGTCAGAAAATTTTAAACCTTTGGTCCCGTGAGGTCACGATTTGTGTTTACAGTAATAAAAAAGTCTAGCGTTGTAATAGTATTAGTTAAACTAAATACTTTCACGTCACTGAAATTTGCCCTTCTTTCTTTTTTATTTTCCAACACTACGTCACTAAAAGTTATAATAGTAAGCCAAAACTAATTTTTGCTTTTCGTTTTGCCGCCATCAAAACAAAACTCTTGTATTCCAGCGACAGCAATTACCAACTTAAAAAAAAGTATGTGAATGTCATAAAAAACTAATATAAAACACCCCGGTTTTTCATTGTAATCTTAAAAAAATAGAGAGCAAACGCCCTTAAATATTTTATAGGTATGCATAAAAAAAATGTACACGCTAAGCACAATAATACCAGTTTTTAGCAAAAAAGACATTTTTATGGCACTCTCCGCATAACCTATCTTAAATTATTTAGTAAGCGGATTTCCTCTAGAATTAAATAAAATCATATAGTTTTTATTGGACTTAATAACATAGATAATCTGCCACTAAAAACATACCATGAAAGGACGACGCGGTCGTAAATTTTAAACTACTTTTGTGGCCATTTAATTTAATGAAATGTTCAGAAGTAAAAAGTTCCCATGATACTTTACCGTCATTTTCATATATTTTTGCATATTTTATAAGTTTTTATGCATGAATCGTAAAAATGTAATAAAGTTTTTCATTGCTGATTTTTAAATCCAGAAATAAAACTTTTTACACTTTTGTCATTGTAAGTATATGTAGATACTCTACCACATTAACTTTGCTACTATCATAATAAAAGAATATGCTTGTTTAAGGGCAGCACTGATCAATTTTAAAAACGCAAAACAAAATGGAAATTATTAGATTAAACAGCTTTATTTTTTTCTAGATATTCGCCTTTAAAACCCGTACACATCTACATAAACCTTAAACAATTTAGAAAAGTACTTATTCCAATAGGGTATTTTAAAAAATTGCTTTGTAAAAATTCTAACGGCTTCTGTAAATGTCAATACAAAAAATAGATATGCGTAAGAGACTTTTGACATCTTCAAATTAGTTTTTAGTTTTTTTTTGTTAAATTAAATCCAATGGTACAATAAACAAAAATAGTTAGCTTTTTATTAAAACAATTAGCAAATTTTAAACATATAACAGAAACCAAAAATACATTTTTGACATGATTATTTAAACAAACCCGAATTTAAGACAAAAGATAAACATTTAAATTTAAAACCGTCGGTAAAGGCAATTATATTTATCACAATAGAGTCCCTTTGTATAAGTACTTTTTTCCGACAATCGAATTTTATTGGAATATTTTATTTTTACCTGCTTAAAGGCACGCAGCGTTGCCTTTTTGACTTCTTACTGTGCCATATTTTACTCAAAGCGTGGGCGTCTTCTCGCATATGCGAGATCACCGGCTTAACGTGCATTCCGAAGCACAATATGAGAGGTTTTACTAGGCAAAAATACTCCTGTAAGGTGACGAGCTATAAAAAAGTCCAAAGTACAATATGGGAATCGTACCCGGGTCTCCACGGTGAGAGGCTGGTACGCTAACCACTACACTAGCGCGACCACTGAACAAGTGAATAATTCACTGGTCAACATTTGACCTCGAATGGTACACCGCACGAAACCAGGGTTCCCTAGGGTTTTTGGGGTCGCTAATTACGAATCTGAGGTCGGTTAAAGTCCATCACGTCAGGTCCAAGGTTATTTAAAGGTTAAACTAGAAAAACACGAATGGAAAAATTTGTATAAATAAGTTTTTAGGGTCGCCGAGTCTAAATGCGGGCTTAATTAAACATTTAAGTTCATCTGGAGGTCACTTCAAGGTCATACTAAGGTTAATCATATAAATGACCTTGAAAAAATCTGAGAAAATTGGTCTATAGGTTTTTCGGTTTACTTACTCTAAATCTGAAAACGGTCGACCTCCAAGCCTTTAACTTCAAGGTCATTTGGAAGTGAAACTGCGAAAAAAACAGAGAAAAAAATTGAAAAATATATATTTAGGTTTTTAGTGTCGCTGAGTAAAAATTCAGGCTTACCATAACGTTAAAGGTTATCGCAAGGTCACCTCAAGGGCATCTCAAGGTCATACTAAGGTTAAATATATAAATGAATTGAAAAATTTGAGAAATTAGACAAATTTTCTCAAATTTTTGAAGGTCATTTATAAATTTTACCTCAGAAAAACTTAAAATGCCCACTGGTCGACCTTAAGAGGCCAATATTTTTTAATTTTTTTAACGTGTTTTCTCAGTTGACTTTTAAATAACCTTAAAACCAAGGTCATAGAGGTCGACCGACTACATATTCATATTTAGCAACCAAAAAAATTTATAGATAAATTTTTTATTATTTTTTGAAGGTTATTATTATCCTTAGTATTACCTTGAAATGACCTTGAAGTGGCGACTGAGCGACCCTGAAGTTTAAACAAAGCACGGATTCGGGCTTAGTGACCCTAAAAACGTTCATACAATTTTTCCAATTTTTTTTCTCCATGTTTTCTCAGTTTGACCTTTTAAATGACCCCAAAACCAAGGACATAGAGATCGACCGTCTTTAAATTTAAAGCTAGCAAATCGAAAAATCCATAGGCCAATTTTCTTTAAAAATTTTAAGATCATTTACCTATATAACCTCAGTACGACCTTAAGATGACCTTGAAGTGACTCTGGGATGACCTTAAAAGTCAAAGAAAGCGCAAATTTGGATTCAGGGACCTTAAAAACCTATATTTAAATTATAACAATGTATCAGAACTCCAAGGTCCTTACGCTTCAAAAAGCACAATAAAAAATGTGCGAATCGTTGCAATAAACTTCTATCATTTGCTTTATTAACCTATATATAAATAATATATAATATATATATATATATATATATATATTTAAAAATAAATTATATATATATATATATATATATATATATATATATATATATATATATATATATATATATATATATATATATATATATATATATATATATATATATTTATACTTGTTTTTCTTTTTCTGATTTTCGGTTCAACAACAAATAAAAACTATTTTAGTTCCATGTTAAAAAAGTTTTATTTCAGACGTTTTGGCTGATTTTAGCCTTTATCAATGATTTTTCTATCTAAAACGATTACACAAACTAAGCTTTGATGTTCAAAGTATATGTTAAATAATGTACAATTTTTATAAAAATGTTTTTAGATTTTATTGACTTACCCAAAAAGGGAAAACCAAAATTATATTTCTCCTAACATTGCTAAAAAGTTAAAAATCCATAATGCACTACCACCAAAAATATATGGATTACCAAAATTGCAAAAAGAGGGCATACCGATGCGTCCCACTGTTTTATGTATACAATCACCTTTAGGTAAACTTTCCGCGTTTTTAAAAGATATCCTACTGAATATCTTAAATAAAACCAATACATATATCAAATATTCCTGGGACTTTAAAGAAAAACTCAAAAATATATCCATACCTACTGATTATATTCTTATATCTTTGGATGTTGTATCCCTATATACAATCGTACCAATTAAACTAGCTTTAAATATCATAAAAAAAATGGGATCAAATTAAAAAATTACAGATACCCCACTGTAAATCCCAAGAAAACAGAAATGGTTCTGTTTACAAAGAAAAAGAAACTAGGGAACCTCACAGCACCCGTTCTTTTCAATACAAAACTGAGCTTCTCAACAGAGGTCAAATACCTTGGTATTACCTTTGACAGAAAGCTAACTTGGAATTTTCACTTGGAGAACAGAATAAAGAAAGCATATATTGCTTTTGATCAATGCCGCAGAACCATAGGTAAGACTTGGGGATTCTCTCCCAAAGTAGCCCATTGGATCTACACGGCCATAATAAGACCCATGGTAACTTACGGTTCCATAGTGTGGTGGTCCAAAACAGAACAGATCACGGCAAAAAATAAGCTAGATCAAATTCAAAGAATAGCATGTTTAAACATCACAGGTGCTATAAGGACTACACCGACCAGAGCTATGGAAGTGATATTGAATCTCACCCCCCTTGATATATTTGTAAGGGAAGCGGCTCTGATGACTCTAACACGCCTTCGCATGGTCGGTCTAAACACTAATGTAGGCACTGGCTCAACTGGACGGCGCCTGTGGAGGGATGTTACAGGGGAACTTCCAATTCTACAGGCAAGAGCGGACTCAGTTACAGCAAGGTTCGTGTTCAATAAACCCTACACAATCCACATAGGAGGAACAATACCATAAAAGGCATTAAAGGATCCATTAGCCTGTACACTGACGGCTCTAAGACCAAGGTGGGCACAGGCTGTGTCATATACTCACCAACCATAAACCTGAAAATCGGATGGACAATGGGCGCCGAACCCAGCGTGCTTCAATCCGAACTCACAGCCATAACCATAGCGGCTTACGAAATTAAAAGCCGCAACATCGCCAACCATACGATCTGTATTATACAGACAGTAGGCAAGTACTAGCCTGAAAAGACCACGAATTACTTCGGGACTAGTACTAGAATGTCATCAAGCCCTGACTAACATCTCTCTAAATAATGTGGTCAACCTAGCCTGGATCAAGAGACATGACATATCTAAAGGTAATCATACCGCTGACTCGCTGGCCAGGGCGGCTGCGGGACGGAAACTAGTTGGTCCCGTCCCCACCACAACAACAGCGATTAAAGACATCATTAAAGAATACTCCCATCGACTGTTTAAAGGGAAATGGGATGATACTACAAACTGCAATTTTGCAAAAATAATGCTGAGCTATCCAGACAAGTCAATAGCAAAAAAAACCTTATGATGTCCAGAAGGAACCTCCGAACACTAACGGGCGTTCTAACTGGCCACTGCGAGCTACGAGGACACCTATTTAAAATGGGTCTAACGAACACAGGATTATGTAGAGGCTGTGAACAAGAAGATGAGACCGCGGAACACATTCTTTGCGATTGTCCCGCCCTCACATTCGAACGAAACTCCATGCTGGGCACGAATTGGCCATTACTGGCCGAAATTAGGGAGATTCCACATAAAGACGTCGTCAACTATTTTAAATCAATAGGTTGGACGACGCAGTGAATCTCCCGCCTGTACAAGAGGAAGCACAAAGGACCTACTGAGGTCTAGGTGCAGTGGTATATTACCACCCTCTGAACATTCAGATCAGAGATCCCACTTAACGAGTTCCAAAGTGCTGTAGAACTAACTTTAAAATCCACCTATTTTGAATATAAAGAAAAATTTTGTAAACAAATCAAAGGGTGCGCAATGGGTTCATCCATTTCGAGTGTTATAGCACAAATAGTATAAAAAGAATTAGAAAACACCGTTATTCCTAATTTGGAAAACCAAATACCATTTTTCTTTCGCTATGTAGATGATTGCATGATTGCAACTCCTAAAAATAAAACCGAAGATATTCTTAACGCACTTAAAGATTTTCATAAAAAACTTAAGTTCACTATCGAAATGGAAGAAAATTCAAAATTAAATTTCTTAGATATGACCTTATACCACCAAAATAACAAAATAGAAACCGAATGGTATACAAAAAAACTTGGTCAGAACGCTATTTAAACTATTTTTCGCAACACCATATGTCCCAAAAAAAATCCGTAATAATAGGTCTGACAGACAGAGCAATAAAATTAAACGATCCTTCTTATCGAAATAACGCGTTAAACAAAGCCAAAAATATTTTAATACACAATAGCTATCCTTTAAAACTAATTAATTCAATCTTCGCATCCCGTCTACAAAATCTAAATAATAACTCTCCACAACAAAAGACAAACAATAATTTAAATAATAATTTTGTATCAATACCTTATGTACAAGGACTTTCAGAAAAACTTGCAAATATATTTTAAACCCCAAAATATTTCTGTATGCCACAAAGGTTATATCTTATTACAAAAGGAATTTAGCTCCCTAAAAACCAAAACTCCAAAAAATCGAAAAACTCATGTCGTTTATCAGATACCATGTAATAACTGTCCCAAAGTATACATTGGCCAAACCACACAACATCTCCAAAACCGTGTTAACGGTCATAAATATGACAAAAAAAAACCGCTCTAACTAATCACGAAAATGAAACTTCACATACATTTAATTACACCAACCAACACTAAAATCTTAAAAACTGAATCGAATCAACAGAGGAGAGAATTTCTGGAAATGATCTATATTAAAAAAAATGATAACTCAATAAATGAAAAATCTGACATAAAAAACCTCAGTAAAATATATTATAACCTTATCATTTAATTATTAAGACTTATAATAAATATAAAATATATAAAATAATAATAATTAAAAAAAAACATATAACCTAAACACTACAAAACATACATTCCCAACAAATTTCCCATCGAAAAAAAACTGTGAGCAGACCAACAAAAATTTAGACAATTTTAAGTAGTAAAGTAAGCCGAAGGTCGAAACCAACGAACTTAAAGACTAGAATTTGACACAATGCCAATTTGTGAACAAAATGTTTTGATATATCGATCTCTTTGTTTTTGTTTTAGAAAAACATAAACAAATAGCCAAATCTCAAAAATCAACACCAAAAAAATTATCATTGGTAAAAGTAGTTTAAAAATTGATTTTAGTATTTAATATAAGCAACATCCCTTTTATATAATAGTTCTAAACTTTATAAACGTTGGCCGATGCGTTTTGCTTATAATAAGTCACCCGCCACCTCTTTTAAATATATTAAAGCCTTCCTTGTTATTATCAACTTTGTGATAAGGGAATTTATTCGACCCAAGGAATCTGCTGTTGCTCTGTGTCCCATTACTTTTGGGACACCATGTGTATGTGCCGAGTCGACCCTATAAATGAATTGGCCAAACCGTTTTCGAGAGATGATGAAGGAAAGTTTAAAAACATAGTTTTGAGAAAAACGCGTTTAAAGTTTTAGGTATAGTTACAAGTATAAAAATTTTAACTTACCATTATCTGCGATACCAAGACTAAAACAAATTTCACAACGTAAATAACTACACCAATTTTTTCCTAAACTTGTTTTAACTTATCTGTACTTGTATAAGCATACATTTATATGAACAAGGCCTAACATCCACTCGATAAAGATGTCTTTTTAAACCTTATTTTTGTTCGCAAAATAATTGACGTAACGTGTTACTGCTTACAGATGTAAAAAAATATAAAGATTATTTTTGGAACCCCAAGTTCTTAAGTAGCTAACCATAATTAAATATACCTTTTTGTTCTTAATATTTTTAGAATTTATTTTTGTTTTTCTGCAAATTCGGTTAAATAAACGAAACCAAATTAATAATCCTTTTATACCAAATAATGCAATTTCTGATAATGTAAAACAAATCGCAAATCATCCCATGACAGCCAAAATTGAAACTTATCTCCTTCAAAATCTATTTCCCCGCAAGTCCTTATCTTTATCCGCAGTATTTAATGCGCCATGACAGCGCTATAATAGCTTGTGGGTAGCGGCTGACTCGAATTGCATTACTAGTGTTTGTTTTGCCAGTTAAAATAATATAAATAATGGTCTAAAAATTAAATAAATATTGAAACGAAAAAAATAGTTTTCGTCCATAGTCTACAATATTATATTAAAATTTTAACCTTTTTATGACACACATAATTTTATAGTAACAACATGTCAAAATATGATGGTCGTGTCCCTCCCTTTTGGCATTTAAATTGTTGAACTTTATTAAAGGTTTAAAATTAAACTGCAATTTCCTATAATCAACCATTGTTTTGTTTAAAAATGTATCTATCATACTACGTATTGAGTGGTGTATTCTGTTTAAAAGTATACGATTATTTTATTTGATTAAGTTAAAATGTTTGTTTAAAGATAAAAACAGAAATTAGGCAAATACCACATTTTTTTGCAATTGTTTTACTTGAAAATCAAAATACCTCGCAAAAGAGAGGAAGTGGGTCAATTGCAAAATTTTAACATTTTAGTACGTGACTTATTTATTAACTAAATTCTATAGTCTAGAATCCGACAATTTGATTTTTACAGATATATATTTCTTTTTTAAAATTCTGTTTTAATTAAAAATTACTATTAAAGCAATTGCACAATAAATTAAGCGCACAGCGTAACTGATTAAATAACTACATTACGTTTTATAACTAGTTTTTTTATTAGAATATTATTTTACTACCAGGTTACTACAGGGTTTTCCATAATAGATCACCTATTTTGATATTGAAATAAATTCTTTATGAGATAAGTCAGTGCGTTTTTTCCTATATTATTATTTTTCTACGTCTTTGGTATTTTAATCAGTATATTATTAATTGAGTAGGCTCCTGTCAGAATACTAGGATAAAATTTATTTTTGTAAAACGTCATTTCTTTAATAAATTATTATTGGGTTTTAACACATAATTTAATTTGGAAATTTAAATTGGCCTTTGAGGTCCTCGGACTTTTTTTCTTTAAACAATTTAAAAGCAAAGATTTTGCTACTTGTCCAGAAAACATCCAAAAACTTAAAGTCGGAATTGCCAAAGAAGTCCGATGAATGAATGAAGTTTTAACAATATTATTAAGCTATTAAATTGAGTAGTCTATTATGGGGAAATCCGTATTAGAAAAAATATATTAGAATACACTGTAAATAAAAAACGTATTTTATTTATTACCTAATACCATTAAATTAGAGAAATAAATTTTGTTCCGTTTCTGATAAGTAAAGAACTTTAAGTTTTATTTTTTTATATTTCATTTTATTAAACATAAATATTTCTAAACTTTTGAAAAGACCCGCACAATCCTTATAAAAAATGGGTTTCGTTATTTTTTTAAACTTTGCAAACTGATAGTTCTTAACACGTGGATCAAAATTCCCAATGAATATGAAACCCGTAACGCCCTTAATACCCCCAAATTACCCCTAGAAGTTAGGACGCTGCAACTGACTAATTATTGGTCAATAATTGCCAATGCCAACCGAAATATTTAATACACATACACATTGAATTTAAAGGCACTCACAAAATTACTAGACTTAAGTTTGACATCTTCCCCAAATATTCAACTACTCCCCTTCTCATAAACGACCAAAGAACGCCATGTGACCTTCGCTGTACAGTTACCTAGACGATCACAACCCAATACCCTTTGACCCCAAAAATAGAACACCCACCTTCAGATCCTCCCAAACCATACCAAAGCCTGTCATATGACTTTTTTTTGCTCTCGGATTCTAAAACCGTTCCCATAAGTGTGTGTGTTTGTGTGTGTGTGTGTGTATATTACCACGTAAGCAGTGAAAAATCATATGGTACAGCATGGAGTGGGGGGTTGGTGTTTCAACTGTTTGGGTCAAAGGGTCCTGGGTAGTTATGGTTTAGCTGGCAGTGGAATTAAATTCATGACTAAACTCTTTCGCAACCAGTAAGCAGGAAACATTACACGGCAGGCTTTGGTATGGGAGGTGAAGTTTGGGAGGAAGTGGGCTTAGGTTTTCTATTGTTAGGGTCGAATTGTATTGGGAATTCACGACCAAAGGTTTTTCCAACCCGTTAACAAGGAAAAGTCACATAGTAGGCTTTGGTCGGTGGTGGGAAGGTTAAGGGGATGGAGAAAAGTGGTTAAATGTTTGGGGGATGTTAGGTTAGTTACTGTATGGGTGGCTATAATTTTGACTACACTATTAAATATTTCGGTAAAGCAGTTGACGAATAATCAGCCAAATGCATCCTCCTACATATGGGGATGACTTTGAAGGTGTTGGGGGTAGGTTATTGGATTTGGTTGATTGAGACTTTTGAACAGTGCGTTAAAAACTAATAAATTGCAAAGCTTCAAAAAAATTGGCCGAAACCCATTTTTTATGAGAACTGTGCAGGTTCCTTTAAACTTATAAAAAAACGATGAAAGGATTACTATTTTTTTAAAATTGTTTAATTTGCTTATAATTTGAACCTAATCATTGGTAAAAAAAACAATATATTATGTGTAGTATGAAGGATAATTTCTTAAAAATATGTTATCCTTTTTACTTACATTATTGTGCCATAATATACAATATATGTTAAACATTATTTGTAAATGTTATTGGTAAAAAAGTATTTACCATAATAACCATTTAAACGTATAAAATGGTTATTTTACAGTATTCGTCCATGATTTTTTAAAATTTGGAAATAATAAAAATTATGTTTAAAAACTATACCTTAAACTAATTTTAAAAATATAACTTAATAACAATATTCATAAAAATGCCAAACATAATTCTTTCGTTTTGTGCTACTACTACTCATTTTAATAATAAGTTAGTGCTTTTTTTATTTTACTCATATCTGTGCATATTTTATGTACCTTCTTTTTGTTACCGTAAAAATGTTATAAAGTTTTATTACCGTAAAAATTTTTCGGGATAGATTTCTTTATTTCGGATTTGATAGGAACTCCTTAACACATTTATTAGATATAAAAAAATTATTAGACCATTTTTTATTACTAAAATTTCTATATTTCTTAGAATGCTATCTTAATACGACCTAAAAAAATTAAAAACACAAAATAAAAGCGTTTTAAAGATAAATTTATTAAATTTATAGCGTTGTCCTGTCAAACACATTAATGCCATTTACTAGTTTATAATGGAAATTCAAATTAAAAAAAAGAAAGTGTGTTTCGTTTTTAGTTTCTAGATTTACACTGATATTTTTTTTATTTTTATGTGTACTGGATTAATAAAATCTTTTTTACAAATATTGGTTAAGTTTATATTTTGGCTTTCATTTTTAGATAGAGTATTATTATAAAGACTTTTATATTTTTTTTTGTTAGGGAATAATGCTAATATACTACTTAATACTGTTATTAGAATCAGTTTTTTTGTTTAAAATATTTAATAACAAGAATTTTTTTGGTAAATCATCAAGAATATAAATAAGCAATATATCAGTATTATAAAAGTAACTTTAGCAACCACTGCAATTGTTTTAAGTTTCTTGGAGATAGCATAGGATTAATAATTAAGATACAGTTTTAAAAAAATTCCTGTATTGGCTGTGTGCAATGTCTACAATATTATTGGCACTTTGATATATATTATATCATTATTAAAACCTGGAATTTTGAAGAAGTTGTGTAATTAGTAAAAAGTAAGTGGTGAGTAGGTTAAAAAGCTATATTAGGTATTAGACATACGTTTTTTTTATTCATAATAATACTTGGTATTGCTCCAAAAAACCGCAGAAACTATACCTACTGTTAAAATTACTGTAGTTTTTTTCACTCGTAATAGTGTTAATTTCCTATTTATAACCATAACTTAAATTATTTGAGAAAGAAAGTTTTAACACATACTTGTGCTGTCTACTATATGCTATGTGCTGACCTAAATTACCCATATTTGTTTATAATACAACTTTTTAAATAAAATTTAAAAAACAGTTGAATAAAAAAACAAAATAAAAATAAGTTTGGCCACATCAAGAATCGAACCTGGGTTGTCGAATTTGGAATACGTTCTTAACCATTTACCTATGCTATTCATGAACCACTTTTAATTCCTTTAACTTCTAATTCTAATATGCATATGATAAATTATTGTTTACTTGAATATTTAAATATTATTTTGTCGATCAAATAATAGTTGGGTTTACTGTGCTTTTTGTGGTTGTATCGTCTCCGGCAATACAGAAACATGCTAATAGTAGCTAATGTTTTCACAGACAAATGACATTAGATGTCACTTTTTGAGTCTTGCACATAGCAAATACCTTATATAACTTTTTTAACGGATAAAAATCTGAATTATCTTATTTTAAAAATGTTATTTTTTATTGATATTGTACATAGGCTACGATACTTCTTTAAATGAATATTTTACCGCATCGTATATATATTTTTTAAAATACAAAAAATGACAATACCTATAAAATGTTTTAATTATATGCAAAAAATATATTAGTTTAATTCTTCAATATAAGGGGCATAAGAAATATACCTCTTTTTAAAAAAAGGTTGTGTTCCTAGCTTATAAGTAAAAATATTACAAAAATTTTGCAATGTTTTAATAAATAATAATATGCAAAAATATATTAAGACGCGTATATTCTAAAGTTACGAAAAGATGCAAATTAAAAAATGTAATTATTTTTTGTCCAGGCAAGCATTTAAAAGGAAATGTATTAACTTAGTAAAAGGTATTTCTATTTTAACATAAATCCGGTAATGTTAGTTTATAAAAAATGTCAAAATCGATTTTTATTTTCCTCACAACTGTTGCTTAACTTTTTTCTTCACTTAGCTCGTTATCTCCAATGTTTCCAAGCGCTAGTAATAAAATTTGCCCTAAACCGATGCAGATTATTTTAAGTTTGCGCTCAACATTGGTAAACAGGGGATAACATCCCATCAGGGAACAAATTTAATTTGTTTTCCGTCACAGAAAAAGCCGTAAACAAGCATTAACATGAAAATCACGCGTTCGACATCCATATCCAATCGACTTTTACAACTTTTTCGCGAATGTACAGCCATTTCTTGAACTTTTCGCATCTGTTTAGATTGCCGTTTCTGCTACTGACTTGGCTCGGCTCTTCTCGTTTGCTAGAATTGGCTGCCGGATTATGTTGATCCTATTCGCTGTTAAAATCAGTCATTTAGGCGTAAATTTATTTCAATAGCGACACAGACAGAGTCACATTTTGTTACTCAGTCAACACATTACTTAAACAGAAATAAAATTAATTAGTCAAATCAGTTTAGTTTTATTTTTAAAATAGATGTTAAATGTCACAATTAAACTTTAATACGATACCATAATTTTTTAGGGGATTTATTCTGTATTGGTTTCACTGCAAAATAAATTTATACTTAAAATCAATTTAAGACAAAAAAAATACCGATTTGCTAAGCTTAGCGAATACTGACTTTGAAATTGATTTAAAAATACTTTACAGGGGAGAGAAATGGTAAAGATATATATTATGTTGATTTAAACTTCGTAGTTATCACTTGATGGTGTAATGTTTAATGACATAAAACGTTAGGCTTGTATGCTGAAAACAGTTCTAGATTTTTATTATATATATGCTAGTTATATTCGGTATAGGTAAAGCGTAAAGTTTTGTATTATACAGGGTGTCCCGAAATTAGTGGCCAATACTTCTTAGGTGTATTCTAAACCGCAAAATAAGACAAAAATGTCATATAAACATGCCCCGAAAAATGCTTCCTAAAGAGGCCCTCTGAATGGGGCACCTTAAAAAGCGGTTTTTTTTTGTAATTTATCTACAACCGTTTGAGTTAGACGTATGACTTTTTGTAAGTTTAAAGATCTTATAATGTTACGTATATTTCTTTCTCCAATTTTTAAAAATTTTGTCAGTAACGTCACCTACCGGGTGGGTGCTGAGTAAATTATGACCTATATTTTTTGTTTGGGTGGTTTTTTAATTACTTATATTTAATTTTAAAACTGGGTTTATTTTTAGACAAAAGGCATTTTTAGTCCATCTCTGTATCTTAACCCGTTTTTGAGTAAAATCTTTTTGAAAAAATCACATTCATAAGACGTAAATTAATAGAAATAATCACAAAAGTCAAATCTGTCAATAGTGGGGCGTGAATTAAAATTAATATTTCTTTCGTTAGACATTTTCTTCGTCAAATATTGTCGGCTGCTGTTATTGTTGTAATATCAGAATTAATACATAAGAAAATGTAAAATTTTTCAAAGCAAGACCTCGCTAATGTCCATTTTGTGTATGGCTATTGTAATGGAAGTTTCTTTGCTGCCCTACAGCAGTATCGAAGACGTTTTCCGCACCGGAGGACTCCTGGGCGCGAAGAATTGAAGAAAGTTCATAGAAATTTGTTAGAAAATTGTTCGTTTGATCACCTTCGTTGGCAAGGACGGCCTAGTGGGGATTATGATTTGGAAAATGCACTTCCGCAATGTGTTAGAATCAAGTTAGAATCAGACCATTAGCTAGAGACGTCAACATACCTAAATCAATTGTAATGCGTATTGTAAGTACCATAGTTACCCATAATTATATCGAATATTTATTTTAGCTGAGAAAAATGACTCAAATGCAAGGTCTTCACCCATTTCATGGGGCTTAAGAGTTGATGCCTAGAGAATTCCCACCCAGGATAGAGTTCTGTCGATGGATTTTGGACATGAAAATTTTTTAACAAGAATTTTGTGGTTTTATAAGGCCACATTTTCTGGGAATAAAAAGTTTATTATACATAACACCCACTTTTGGGCCGACGAAAATCCGAGAGCAGCGCGAAGAACTAATTTTCAATTAAGGTTCTCTGTAAATATGTAAGCGGAAATAATTTGAAATGAATTGGTCGGTCCAACTGAAATGCCCAATAACCTAAACAATGAAGAAGCTGAAAATAAAATAAGAAGAAATCGTTTTCAGATTCTTCGGGCAACTCAAAGCATTCGCCGTAGAGCTAGACTTTGTGTGAGAGAAAACGGAGGCCTATCGGCTCATGATAGAGAGATCGAGTACCTTCTTTGTGTAAAAAATTAACCATGTTTTATAATTTAATATTAATAATTTAAAAAAATATCCAAACAATAAGTATGGGACATAATTTACCCAGCACCTACCCTGTACGTGACGCTCCTGACAAAATTTCAGAAATTTGGAATAAGAAATACACGTAACATCATAAAATCTTCAAACTCACAAAATTTAATAAGTCTTCCTCAGACGGTTGCAGATATATTACAGGAAATCCCTTTTTAGGGTGCCCCTTTCAGAGGTCTCTAGCCTCCTTAGGACGCATTTTTCGAGGCATATTTATATGAACTTTTTGTCCTATTTCGCGGTCTAGAATTTACCCTAAAAATATATTTCACTACTTTCGAGACACCCTGTATATTTATTTTTTTTATCATATGTAATTAAAGATTATTATTTTTATCTTTATTTTAAGTACATTCTATATAATATTTTGTACTATTAAATAATTTTTAAAACTAGAAAGAATTTTGTCTTTACACAATAAATAATTTTTACCACAATTATAATATTAAATTGGAATAACAGCAGCGAAACAAGAACGTAATTTTACTGATACAACCAGACAATTTCATTCAACTTAAGAAAGTCTCAACCTATTTTTGTGTAGCGCAACTCTATTAGGGATAATTGGATTCCGTTAATCCAGTTTAAGACCGACCTGCCTTATTTCTAGACAGATGTATATCCATTATGATAAACAAAGTTTATTTTCTTTGTAAAAGGAAGTTATGCATTTAATTTCCTTTGAAAAAAAATGGTATTATGTGGAAATTTAACAAAATTTTTATGTACTTTTATTAAATAAAGTATAAATTTAAATACTGAAAACCGATTGTTAGCTTGGTACACGCGTATACGGGCACAGTTAATTTAAGTTTGCCTATGATTACTACAAAATAACCCTTTTAACAATATGCTTAAATATTATTAAATACGGTATTTCTTCTCTTATTTCTATACCTACCTTTTTATACTTAATAACATTTTTGTGAAAACATAAACACTATAAGCGGTTAATATTTCTATTAATTAGCTCTACTACGTAACAAAACCAAAAAGACAAATGTTTTACGGCATATTTTTGTCATTTTTTTATAATTTTATTACTAGGAGCTAGTGGCGCTTATTAATTATTTTCACAATAAGGACCACTAATCCTATAGTTTTATTTTTTCTAATAATAATTTGATCTTTTGTTTATGATTTCAAAAACACATTTCTATTCATATCCAAAATATCCCATGTATTATTCATAACTTCATCAGTGAAAAGTTTTGTAAATCATGTGAAAATATATGGAACGCCCGGTTTTCCTCACACATACGATAATGTATTTGTTTAAAACGCTCTAAATATTTCGTTACTCAATTAAATTCGCATAATGCAACACTGAATGCAAAAAATTACAGGCAGGCATAAATAATATAAAATTTATTTATTTATCTACAATAATTGCAACTGGAATAATAATAAAAGTAAACCTGACCTTTATTTTACAACACCATAAGAACAAACATCATTTTAGAATTATAAAGTTCCATAGAATAGCATTATGTCTTGTTTCTTTTTGATTTTTGGTTGATTTTAACTAACTAAATATTAACTACTGTTTATTTAGTATTAATAAAAAAGTAAACATAGCAAGTAAGTAAAAAATAACCGATAACTACAAACCAAAAAAATCCAAAATTTTGGAACGGCAATATGTAGAAAATTTTATTTGTTATCCTTCAGACAACGTCTATCTCATAATTAAAATACCTATAATTTTTGGTATAGCAGGCGCTTAACGACGTGAGGAATTGATAAAGACGACCGAAGACATTGGAGATAAAGAAAACATTCTGGTAATCACCCTACCACCGGTTTACCGACCGGTGAACACCACAAACAAACGCTTTATTTTATAGGAACGAATGCAACAATCAAAGCGGTGGTATCAATATATGTGGTAAAATAAGGTCTAACATTGCTAAGTACCTGGACTTGAAAAAGCCAAAAAGGACCTGTTTTTGAAGGTCCTCGGCAACCATGTTGGCGAATTTCGTAATCAATATCACCAATATTAAAAGGCGTAAAGGATAAAAGTCAACCAGTATGGTACAATACCAATTGCCCGTTTAACTTTAATATTATCGTTAAGTTGTTTTTTGTTATTCAATAAAAAAGTATTTATAAAATACACGTTAACTTTAATAATATGCTTAATTTGTTCTCAGTTCCCTATTCTCCTGGGCTAAAACAAACATGTTTTGTAATATTTACCTGTTTTACTGTGTATAACTCTATAAAAAAATCGTGCGGAACAGTAACTTTTTAGGGCTACTATAACTGAAAAGTACCGTTTTCGCACGATTTGTTATATTAATGAAATCTTATTTAAACACTCAATAGGGTAAAATACTTGCAAGTTAGATTTTTTTTGTAAGAAGCTTAATTATTTTTGTAATTACCGATTAATACCGACTATATTGATCGTACGAAAAATGTTGTACCTAACACATGCGGAAAATATCTTTTTCTCCCTTGACAGCTTGCCCAAACTCAGCTTTACGTCGTTGGTGCAACTGCCATCCCGTCCGGAAAAGTACCACTTTCCGCACTTGTTAAGTAAATAACTAATACTTTAATACTTGTCTCTAAGAATAATTATTTTCCGATTCTCCATATCAAGTTGCATTATGAATATTCGACAATAAAGTATACGTATAAGTACAGCCTAGAATCAAAACTTGAAGACATATGACATTTAATCACAATAAATTGTTGTGTGCCTGGCCTAATGAAATAAACTTTTTAAATTCCATATACATTATTATAAATTAATCTACCAAATAAATTTTTGATCTGAGGCAATACCCAGTATCTAATTTAAAAATGCTTTAGTATGCACTGCAAAACCTTTTTGATTATGCCCACCTTAAAATTCGGCTTTATCCATTTACAATTCTTGTTAGTTCCGCTAACTATAAGCAACAAAATCAGTTGTGATTTTTGTTTTATAAAGTAGTTATTTATGGGTATTTATACATAAATCTTGGGAAGTCAATATAAAACTAAATCTTATACTCTTAAGAATGTTAAAATGATGTTACTAATGAAATAGGGGCGACACAATACGCTGCTAAAACTCAAAACCCAATTATTCTTCTTTTACGCAAGATTGCACACAAATCATGACTCAAGGGTGTTGAAACACCGTTGGAAACAAAAGTGAAGCCGGAAAAACAGGAAACTTACCGGAAAATTACATAAGTTTTTCCCGTTCAAACTGCGTAGACAAATATTAACACAAGACACGCAATTTGGAACCTTTAAAAGGGCCTTTCTTATTTAAATTGTTCTGTTATGATGAGGGGTAGTTAAGAATGTGTTTTATAAGGGTTTTGTGAGCAAAAAACAAAAAGTTTTTGTTAAAAGTAGACTTTAATTGGGACTTTTAAAGAAAATATAAAAAAATCTAAAAACCAAAAAAGGGTGGTTCAAAGAAGCCCGATTTTATTATTTTATTAATAAAGTTTATTTTTTAGAACTTTGCTATAAAAGCAGTTTTATAAATTATTATTAAATATCGTTGTTAGTTGCTAGTTGCTTGTTTCACTTTATCTCACACAGAGCTAAAGAATTATAAGCTTAAGTCTAAAAATCAAAAAATCTTAATGGACAAAAATTGAGAATACCTGCTGCTGATGACAGGTTTAGAGTTTTATGGTTGGAAGAATTGGTCAAGTTGCCGATCTTCAGGCACACGTTAAAAAATTAGGTTCTCCTAGTACCATAGGTCACGAGAAAGGACTATTTAAAGGCCTAAAATCCACTATTTCTAGCCGATTTTTAAAAATTTAATTCTCAAAAACTTTAAGCCGAAATTAAATTTTTTATAGTAGGTTTTATTTATTACATCCTCTAGTATATATAAAAAACATATTTTGGTTCCCTAAACCATTTAACTTGTATTTAAAACATAGTTAAAAAAATGAAAAAATTGTTAAACGGCCATTCTTAAATGACCGCCAAAAATTCAATTTTATTCGATCTACTCTCGCTATAGCTCATTTTTTTTTGTTGATCTATGCTTCCTATCTGAGTTATGCAAAAAAATATTTTCCTGCAATAATCGGTAATATTGCGTTTTAAAGTTTGTGATTTTGAAAAAATTGCAAACTTTGACCCTCCAGTACAAATTTCTATCAACTCCAAATCGCACAAAATTTAGGAGGATGTAGAGTTCTATATCTAGAATAATAGTATATAATAGTTGAAAAATACTTTTTTTACCTGTTTGATCTGTTATATCTTAAAAATAGCGCCTCTTAGGAAAAAAAGTACATATTTTTTATAGATAATTTAATGATCCTTAATTTTTGTCTTAGCTATTTTTTTGATAAAACTTACCATTTTGCCAAAAAACGCGAAAACCCGTTCGGAGCACCATTATATGCGTAATCTAAAAAGTCCCCATCGATCCTGTACCTAACAGTTGCAACCTCCAAAAAATTAGAAAATAATAAAAATGACTTCTTGCAATTTATTTTAATATTTAATTTGGTAATAAATGAAAGTAAAAATAAACAATAAATTTTTGTTTGGCCTATTTTCTAATTTTTTTTTGGACGGTACGCAGCTTCGCAGCTCTTATGTACCAGTCTCCTTTGCGTACAAATTAAGTTTTTTTCTTTTACCTTACTTGGGGTTTTTCTTTTTACTTACCACATAATTAAGCTAAATATATTTTTTAAGAACACAAATTATTATGAAATGAAGGATTGCGTCAATTTTTTAAAAATCCTAGGGCTTTGGTAAAACACATCGTGCATCGCTAGAGATTGACACACATTTTAGAGGCTTCAAAATACACATTTCATTAAAAGAAAAACAAATATTTTACATTTTCCCATAAAGGGTGAAATTTAAAAATTTAAAATATACCATTTTGTGGAAAGACGAACATGAACGTCTTTCCACAAAATGGTATGTTTTTAAAAGTTTTTTAAATTTCACCCTTTAATAAGGGAAAATGTAAATATTAAGTGTTTGACTTTTATTTTAAATTTGTGTAATAATGTGATATTTTTTTGAAGCCCTCTAAATGTTTTGTTGGCTCAAATTGCGCGGCTCCTGCTTGACGACGAATAGCACTGATGATGGTTTTACCGAAAGCGCTCTGCTAGGATTTTTTTAATAAAAATTTGCACGAAATACAAAGTCTCTTCATTTCCTAAATTCTTACGTGCACACAGCCACAACCAAGTTTCATACAAATTATTATGTTTTAAAACAGTATTTTTTTATTTTGCTTAAAAAATAGATATTCTCTAATTAT
The DNA here is from genome assembly GCA_019359885.1 of Listronotus oregonensis. NCBI lineage: Eukaryota > Metazoa > Arthropoda > Insecta > Coleoptera > Curculionidae > Listronotus > Listronotus oregonensis. The sequence continues at coordinate 4,844 of JAHBCN010009183.1, read as the reverse complement.
AAAAAATAGCTACATTTGAGTTTAAATAAATTGCTTAAAATATCGTTCTCTAGTTTCTACTTAGGCCTCACTTTGACGAACCTAGTTTTCGCCGACTTTTAAAACTCTCCTCCTCTAATGTAGTCGTTGTGGAAATCTTTTACAGTTTATTTGAGCTGCTAGATTAACATTTTGGTTTACCTTGCCGTAAATTAATAACATCGGCATATTTTCGATTTGAACATTGAACGCACGTAATCAAAAACGGACAAAAATACAGCGACTTGACGGACTCCACGCTACAGGTAACGCTGTTGCCAATTGTTTTTTAAATTTTTAACTGAGGAATCCAATTCTACCATAGAATGGTTAAAGTTATATTTTGTTCCATGAAAATGCTATCTAGATTTTTACATCCAATTTACCTTTTATGGCCATTTAACAAAACAGTTAAACTTTCGTTAGATTTAACTAAGTCCACAACAACATATTATTTATAAAGTTAAAACCATAAAATAAACTTAACTGATTTTTAGAATTATATGAGAATTTAGCGGCTTTCATTGTACACCCACGATATATGAAATACGCACCTGAACATTTTATTGTCTTTTTTAAGAGTTCTTGTTTAGTTAAGTATTACATATACACATACAGTATTACATATGGCACCTAAATAAAAATATCCTTACTATTATTTCTTATAACAGTGATTAAATATTATATTTAATATTCTTATGTAGCCTTTTTTTATCACAAAAGTTAATAAAGACAACTGCTTTAACAGTATTAAAATTTTATCTTTTTTTGTAATTTTTTTTATTTAAAATTAGCAATTTTAAAACAATTTTTATTTCGAGAAATTGAAATTTGAACAAATTGTTAAATAAATTTAATTAATTATGAGTTTAGCTAAAACTATATCCCTAACAGTTAAAAAAAGCATCAAAATGGCCTTATAAATAAATTAGAAGAAAAAATCAATAAAACTTCAATAAAAAGATTTAATGTCCCTATTTTACATCGTACGCACCCTTATCTAATATTTAACGTGCTAGATAAGAAAAACTTTTAAGAACTCCCATTCTTGCAATCACTTTTGCCACTTTATGGGCTTGTCGTGCGTCCAACAATAATTTATCAAACAGATCGTCCTTTCTTAGGCCTACAACGAGTTTTAGGGATAAAATATCGCTAGTCGCACCCTTTGCACGGGCGGTCTATCAAAAAACACCTGTTTTCGATTTTTCAGAAAGTTAGAGACACGAAAAGATAGACTGGCAGTGATTTGTGTTACTATTACAAAGTTATTAAACCTTACACTTTTCCCATTATTTTTTGATTACCTAGGCTTATTTTACCCTGTTGTTCTTCTAGAGTAGACTGTATGCTTTCAGGCTTCTTTTAGTTGTTGTTTTGTGTATACCTCTAGAAATAATATTTTAAAATCTATTTATTTCTGCATATTACAAGTTATAATAAATTAGAATAAGACCGTTATAAATAGCAAAAAGAAAGCAATATACAAAAACTAAAATAAGTTATGCATGTTTTTAATATTATTTTATCAAATAATTTTGTATGTAACTAATGTACAGTGCCTTCGCGACCGTGACCACGCGATTTTGGTTTGTAGTAGTGGTTTCACTGCTTGGTTTCTTTCTAATTGACAATGTTGCCAAGTTAAAAAAAAGTTCATAAATTTTGCCTACATTTATTTTTTCATGTGACCCATTTACCAGTTTCTAAGCTCCGAACAAAGCGGAAAATGTGTAAATCAAAATTACTGATTATAATAACCCCCTAAAATTCCAAAAAAATCAAAATTAGTGCAGGTTAATGGTCAAAAGAACACACCTTTAATAAGGCAAAAATAGGCTTGGCAAAACATCAAGCTCTGTTTGACAGTTGACTTTACTGACACTACTGACAGGCTTGATCATTGCTGGCGTTGGCGGTATTTGGTTTTTGAATAGTTGTTTTGGAGAATTTTTAAATGTTCTTCATTAAACTATTTTCAGAAACGAACCTTACAAGCTTATAATAGTTTTTGTGAGGACTACTTTGCATATTTCGAGTTTTAAAGGTGAGTTACATGTGTTTCTGTTAATAAAGTTACGTAAATAAAACTGTTGTTTTACTTTAAGAAAACGTTTTAAATGTAAACTGCGGAATTAGATGCGTTTATAATAATGGCACATTTTAGAAGTGCAACTCGTAATGAGGATGGAACTTGGTGATATTCTCTACAAAGTTGCATGGGCTAGTTTATCGAAAGGTTTGCTGACAAACTTGTTGAGTACAAAACATTTGTCCATCACAGGCATGTGCTAATCATTTGCTTTGAAAACAAGAATTGCATACCTAAAAAAAGTCCACTAAAAGGACTACCGTGTTTACAAAACTTATTCTTGATGACATACATGCCCGAATAGAGCACAGTCCTTACAAATCGGTAAGGAAGTTGTCTACTCAGACCGGCAAGGATACTAATTTAAATAAAAATTGAAATTTATGTTACCATACATGTCTGTTAGTACTTGCCATAAAGCACTAACCAAAAAATTGGAAATTCATTTATACAGGGTGGCCGGCCATATTTTGACCCATTTTAATCGAGAATAACTTTGGAACAAATAAAGGTATCAAGATGCGGTTTTTGCAGATGCACTTATATTTCTTTAAAGTTTATTCTCGTACCACGATTTTATTGTGACATTCCATTAGCTCAAAAACAAAATGGCCGATTTTCCATTATAGGACAACTATGTTATTTTAAATGGAACACCCTGTATATGTTTCTATATTTTCAAAATTTAATCTTTCCCCTTTAAAAAAATGTAACACAAGCTATAGTTATCTCAAAAAACAACGTATTTATTGACCTTCGAAAAATTGACTGCATGTCGACCAACAATATTATTTAACAATTAAAATTTGCTTCATATGTTACAAAAAAAAAGATCGCCAAAAGTTTAGGTTATTCACAAAATAATAGTTACAATAAGGTTACATTACTTTTTAAAAAACTACTGTAAATGTTGAAAATGCCTTCGTCCGACTTCGACGCACTTATTTAAAACTTATTAAAACTATTAACTAAAAATTCTTCAGGAATATTTTCTATTATGTTTCGGATATTAATTTTTAAATGCTCTAAATTTTGAGGAAGTGGACTATAACACCTCTCTTCACATATCCCCACAGAAAAAATCTGGAACAGTCAAATCTGGTGAACGAGGTGGCCAGGAAATAGGTCCTCCTCTTCCAATCCACCGGTTTCCAAAAACGTTGGTCAGTGAATCCTTGGTAATGTTAGCATAATATGGTGTAGCCCCATCTTGTTGAAAATAGACGAAATTCAATAGATTTTCTTCTTGCAATGGGGGATAAAAAAATATTTCCAGCATATCCACGTAAGTCCAAGAGGTTACAGTTGGTTCATGAAAAAAAAATGGCCCATAAATTTTTTGCTTTGACATACCACACCAGACTGTGACTTTTGGCGAATCTCTAACGTGTTCGTTATATTGTCGAGGATTTTCTGTTGCCCAAAACGTGCAGTTATGTTTATTTACTTTTCCATTGAGGTGAAATGTGGCTTCGTCTGACAAATTTGTCTATCCAAAAATGTATATTGTTCCTTACTAAATTTTGAATTCTCTGCAAAATTCCACCCTTTTTGGAAAATCAGTTTTTTTTTTTCTTGTAACATTTGAATTTTGTATGGCTTTAATTTAAGTTCTTTTTTCATTATTTCTTGTACTGTAGTTTTAGGAATATGGACTGAACTTGAGATTTTTCTTGTTGACAATGTTGGATCTGCCTGAGTTATCTCCAGAATTTGTAACGTTTTATGTAGCAAATTCTCATTGTTTACTAATTTCTTTTTACGGGCTAAAGATCCTGTACTCCAGAATTTTCTGTACCAGATTTTAATTGAATTTTTTGTGGTGGAGCTTTAATTAAACATGTTTCTAAATCTTCGCTGGGTTTCTTTTACTGATTTGGTTTCGGCAAACATAATAACACATTTTCCTTTTTCGCTTAACGAGAACATTTTGCGCTTCCTAATTAAAATAACTTGTCAAAAATGACCAACAATGGCTGACAATGAGGCTTTTTTGCTGTTATGGAAACGAGATAACTTTGTTTCCACAGGCGACTTTCCAAAAATCCTTTTAAAATAATATTCCTATTCGACATACAGTCAATTCTTTGGAGGTCAATAAATGCGTTATTTTTTAAGATAACCATAGCTTATGTTACATTTTTTTAAAGGGGAAAGATTAAATTTTAAAAAAATTGAAACATATACAGGGTGTTCCATTTAAAATAACAAAGTTGTCCTATATCGGAAAATCGGCCATTTTGTTTTTGAGCTAATGGAATGTCACATAAAATTGGTAAAGATACGAGAATAAACTTTAAAGAAATATAAGTATATTTGCGAAAACCGCATCTTGATATCTTTATTTGTTCAAAAGTTATTCGCGATCAAAATGGGTCAAAATATGGACGGCCACCCTGTATAAGGTCATAAGGTCACAGCAATGCAAGAACTCCTTTCATCAGATTTTCCAAAGAAGGTGCAGTTATACCAATGGTTTAATGAGATTCCTAACAATAATGATGTTGTGTACCATATTTTTTTCTCTGATGAAGCTTAGTTTTATTTGTCGGGTTATGTTATTAGTCAGAACCACCGAACTTGGACCACAGAGAATCCACATACCTTTATCGAAACTTCATTTTTGATTACTGTAATAATGTTTATATAATTGGAATTTTTATAGATTGTTTTCTGCTAATTTCTTTTAGCATGTAATAAAACTCCTAATTTCTTTTATTATGTAATGTGTTAT
>JAHBCN010009182.1:0-35656 GCA_019359885.1 Listronotus oregonensis | reverse complement strand
AGAGATATAAATGCTAAGTATCGATTTTAACAGTGAAACAAATTTATAGAAAAAATAAAAGAAAGATAAAACAAGGACAGTTTATCTTTCTAAAAATCCGTAAAAATACCTAATTCCAAGTCTAGCTCTAGCTTTGATTATAATTTAACTCCCTACACAGAAAGTTAATTATACGTTTAATTAAAAATTCCACCAGTATAAACAAAATTATTTACATAGAAAGAGTAATAAAATGCGTGCTTCTGAAATATTAATGTCATGACATATGCAACAAATATTGTGGTTTTTTAAAGAAAAATTGATAGTCATGAGGTCCGGCCGCCCCACTTGAAAAAGTGCTGACAATTATATGGTAGTTAGGTCACATATACCAGTTATGGTACTTGAGGGAATCACCTGAGTGAGGCGACCCAACAGAAAAAATATACTTTAAGTAAATGACCCAGAAATGTAATATACTTTAACTCAAAATACCAGGTTTGGGCTTTTATTGTTATATTCCCGAGCGGCACGATTTATCTTTTAATTGTTCTGCTTTGCATGACACCCTGGGATTTTTTGGCTTAACATTATTTACCCCATTTTTATAAACAACATAATTTAAAGCGCAGCACATAAACACAAAGTAACTCCTAATGTATGTATACCCCAGTACATCTTAAGTGGATTTGCCTTTGCTTTTTCCCCTCCGAACGAGTTGGGTTCATAAATTTATTTTCCTTAATATCCCGAAGGAACGCGTTACGTATCTCTTTAAAAAGAGCTGATCTCCAATTAAGTTTAATAATAAAAATAGCAACGGTATTCAGAAGGTGTAAATTCTTGAAATATATCTTTAGAAATAACAAAAGGTAATTTATAACGCTATATATATATATATATATATATATATATATATATATATATATATATATATATATATATATATATATATATATATATATATATATATATATATATATATATATATATAAACATTTATCGCATTTTTTTTTGTTTTTCGAGCTTTTACGTCGTCGTAATCAAAACTATATTTAAATTGCGTTTCATTTCTAGTATTAAACTCTTCTTGGGCGAATATATATTTAATTTAATAAGGTTTTCTAATCTGATACATAATTACTATGAAGTTAAACGTCCAATTCTGAATACATCCTTTAACATACGGTTTTTCCCGCAAAAGGTTGAGTATTTAAATTGTTAATAAAATACCTTTATTGCAAACGCTACAGTTGTATTAACAATATTCGAATGCTCAGAAAAAAATGTTTAATAATTTAATAAAAAAAGTTAAACTACCAGATCCAATAATTGCTAATACAGTAAGTATTAAACCTCATAGAGGTATTTAAATTATTTTTATTTCTTACGACTTTACCTACTTTAAAGAGTTTGAGTTTTCAGTCAAAAACCTTTTAAAACAGTTAGTAAACTAAGTGGAGCCCAGAAAGCAGTAAAATTTGCCTAGTTCAAACACCGTTTTTCGTAAGGTCAGCGAAGTTAAGGAACGCCGGAAACGGTCAGTAACTGGATAAGTGACCGCCAGTGCTGTTGGGTGTGGTTCGTAATCCACATTAAACTGTAGGTCCGGTCTGGATGACATTACCTAGGGGGTAGTACTTATTTGTATAACGTACATGTTGTCACTATCCACTTGTCCAAAAAAGAGCCGTGAAAATGCAATATCCGCATTTTTCCGTACTCAGACAACGTTGACTGGGAAAAAATGAGTTAAACATCTGAGAACCCGACATCCACGATACCTAGTACTTAGGTTTTATACAAGCCTTTGGGGGCTGCCATAAAGATTATAAAATAAGCACTCTTATGGTACAACCAATTATGTTCACAGACCGATGCATCTAACCTATTTTTGGAACATTTAATTTTCCTCTCATAAGTACACCTCAATTTTTTTGACATATTTGAACACCGTTATTGTGTCATCGATGAGAGCAGAAAAAGCATCACAGGGCCAACCGATTCTTGTATAACATGTGTTTTTTAACTGCATATATTTACCAAAAAAAAAACTGATATATATATATATATATATATATATACATATATATATATATATATATATATATATATATATATATATATATATATATATATATATATATATATATATATATATATATATATATATATATATATATATATATATATATATATATATATATATATATATTTTTCGGAGATTTTTTTTTTGGGTTTTGCAGTCCTTCAAATTACAATGGAAAAAAAAAAAAAAAAAAAAAAGAAAAAGTGTTTTTTTTTCCAGAAAAATGTATTATTTTTTAATTGTTTTGACGTTTCGGCCGGAAATTCCCTAGCCTTTTTCAAATAGTTGTAGAAGTAGCCTGCAACAATTTTTTTTTTCCGTAATTACTCTTTAAGTTTACATTAAATCACTAAGCTTACCTTATAATTAACATTTACATTTTACGTACAGGTATATACATCAATAAAATATATATATATATATATATATATATATATATATATATATATATATATATATATATATATATATATATATATATATATATATATATATATATATATATATATATATATATACCTGTATATATAAATGTAAATGTTAATTATAAGGTAAGCTTATATGATTTAATGTAAACTTAAAGAGTAATTACGGAAAAAAAATTGTTGCGAAACTACTTCTACAACTATTTGAAAAAGGACTAGGAAATTTCCGGCCGAAACGTCAAAACAATTAAAAAGATAATACATTTTTCTGAAAAAAAAACACTTTTTCTTTTTTTTCCATTGTAATTTGAAGGACTGCAAAACCCAAGAAAAAAATCTCCGAAAAATATTATTAAATCACAGTCCAAGAAATTAACCTTATAAAATATATATATATATATATATATATATATATATATATATATATATATATATATATATATATATATATATATATATATATATATATATATATATATATATATATATATATATATATATATATATATATATATATTTTTTTTTAATATTTAGTCCTAAATATGTATGGCTACATCATAAATGATATTTACTATATAATAAGTTTAAACTGAACTAGGACATAATAAATTATATCTAATGAGAATACAGTTACAATGGTTCACAGAAAAACCTCTAAAATTCGTAAAAAATTAAGTTCTTCAATGCTTTTAAGATCACCCATTTTCCTACACAAACTAAAACCCGACAATATTGGGTTACTATTCAAATTTACCCTTAACCGTTTTACGATGTAGCACGATTAGAATTAGTTTCAATACTACATACTCTTTAAGTTTAAGTAGAAATCCGACAACTATAATTGTTAAATGAAAATTACCTAATTGTAAGTTCCTTTTAACTAGTAATATTCTGATGGTGTATTACAAAAGATACAAGTAACTTTTGATGATTTTTTGTTTTTTCTAAAAATATGGTAATCTATTTTATTTTATATATTGGGCATTAAAGGTTAATAGTAAAACACAATAAAAAAATTTTGTCGGGGTAAAAATATTAGAAATAAAATAAAAATATGAATTCTATTAGTATTACATTTAATGGAGTAGAATTATTGTCCTATTAGACTGTAGAGATACTATAATAAGGTGCAAAATAATTAGGCTACATAATCTGACGCTGTTGCGTGTTTTTAAGGACTCACTGTAAAAATTTTATGCAGATTTTGTCTTTGTGGTTTATGAAATTGAACCACTAGTATAGAAATTTCTAACCAAGGTTATACGATGTAACTGAAATTTCAAAATGAAATTACAATCCTTAACGTCAGCATAAAGGATTTTTTTTATTACCAAGGGCCAAATCCCGATAAAATTAACAAAAACTATGAACGATTTATTGAAAATGTCGACTTTTATAAGTTTCCTATTTTAATTTAACAAAAGTTTTACAATTAGACTGCAGACGACAAAAATGATTCTAAAAATAAACTACAGACGATACTTAATGTAGAACTGACCGTAATATAAAGTAAGTCAGTGTAAAAATAAATTAAAAAGTTATTGATAATGACTTTAAAAATCTATAATGCATTTAATATTACTTTGTGGTATTTAATTCCTAACCCTAAATTCTATTAGTAATGAGTATATTCCTAAAAAACATAATCTTTAAGACAAAATCCCACTGACTATTTTATCCTATTATATACTGTATAAGTTAATATAAATTAGTGTAAAATATTATAGTAATAAATAATTAAATATAAAATAATCTAAATGTAAATACCTTAAAATTAAACAAAAAAATTAATAAAAATAAGAACTAAAAATAGGTACAGGCTAGGTCGTTTATTATGTTGTTTACTAGACAGTGGACTATTTACTTTGAAAATTTATATTATACAGTATAAATTATTGTGAACAAAAAAATACCAGGACAATGATACTTAGTTTAGAAAACAAATATTTTCTTGTGGTAAACTATTTCTTACCTTGAAATTTAAATTTTTAATATTTTATTTCTTAACATATCGTCACGTCTTAGGTCGAAAGAAAAGTAACGAAGTCCAAAAATGTAATTTTTGTGTTAAATTCAAGATAAAATATGAAAGGAAATGCCCTGGAAAAGTTTTTATAAGAAAAATAAATCTTTTTTTTTTGTTATGGCTGTTTTTGTCTAAGGTTCAATTATTAACCTTTTGAATAACCAAAAAGAAGAAAAACAAGATAACTTTAAAATTTACCTATTGGTGTTGGTTGATTTAAAGTTTTAAAGATATTTAAGCGTTGCCGTACTTGTAACTAAAAATTCGGTGGTGTGATATCTCAGCAACTAGTAGATATATAATTTTGAAAATTTGGGATTTCCATTAATTCGCGCGCCCAAATAAATACAATAAAAATAAATAGAATATTCCATTTAATTTAACAAAAACATTACCTGTAGCGCAAATCTGGAAATTCTGGCAACAATGCCGATATTTTGTAATCGCAGCTTAAGCGATTTTAAAAATGTTTAAAAGCTGCATCACTTTTAACTAGCCGAGTATATTTAATTTTTAATAACTGTGTTTATGTTGGTATAAAAACACTCTAAAAGTAAAAATAATGGTAGAGACATTTTTATTATTTACTTTAAGACAACTAAAGATCATCACGAGCTGAAATGCTGTAAGTTAAAAATAAATTAACAATGGTATCAAAAATACATATTAATTGTCAGCTTATATGCATATTAATACCCAAATGATCTTTTCAAAATAAGTTATCACTTGAAAACCGTAGAAAATACATCACTTTCCGAAACGTTGTATACTAGTTAACAAATAAAGACAATGGAAGTCCAAGATTTTACTGTTATTAACTTCTTTTTTTGTCTAGAATAATAGGTTGGCGAGTGTTTCTTAATTTTTGGTATATAATCTTAAACATTGTTATCAGGCCGGGACAAAGTGAAGAAGAATAAATATGAATTAAATAAGTTTTTTGAGTTTAAAATCCCCCTTAATGAACTTAATCGACCTTAGTCAAACACATTTGTAAAATATTTAAATTTCTATTCGGGGTTGTTTTTCTTAATTTCCGTTACTTGGTCATAAACATCGGCATCAGTTTGAGATGGAGTCGTTGATGTTAAAGTGGGAGGAAGAGCTCCAGTATCGCCTGGTTTCACGAAAGCTACTCCGTCATTTCCCATTCTCATACAATCAAAATGCAGGACAAGAACCGTCGCCCTCTCGATTCTAGTTTCAAAGTCGAAACACATATGCAAGTTTTGTCCCGGAGTATATATATCAAATAATTTCGCACAGGTCTCCACTTGGATTGGAATATAGGGTATAGGCACTGGAATGCAGAGTGGTGGTGGATTTTTTGCTGAAACAAATAACGTTTAATTAAAATGTATGTTTTTTTTAATGTACTTTTTATCAAAAATAACATTTAATTAATATTTATGTTTTTTTACGTTCTTTTCAAATTTATTTAAACTATCAAAAGAAAAGAAAACCTACTATTTTTCTAATTACGATTACGATAAGTTTTATTATATTTAGTGTCATAATTTTGAAACATACATCGTTAAAACATAAATATTAAAATATTAATTTAAGAATAAAAACAACCTTGATTGTAAATAGTAGTTTAAACATAACTCACAATAACAATGGTTATTTTAACAACATATTTCTAAAAATCTATAAAGGTTAGGAAGCACACAAAAAAGAAACTAAATGCTATCACCATATATCGGATGTCTTCAGAAGATATAATAAAACTACATTTTTTGAAGAGTGAGATTAAACTTTCGCAGTGTTTTTCGGGCACTTTATTTTCAAATGTGCAGCAGTGCATATGTTAATAAAAAAATAGCAATAAAACAAGCAATAATAATTAATTTTTTATAAACAGTTCAATTTAAATTGTTGTACATACATAGTAAAATAATTATACAAATATTTTAATTAAAATATATAATGTTATCCATAAGGACAGAAGATGAAAATCGTTGTTGTTATGGAGGATGCCGCAGTCATACGCGTAGTAAATTTATATTATTTTATTAGTTTTTCAAAGTCTTGTTTGGATTATCACCGAAAACCCATTAAAATAAGTAAGCGAAAGCATTAAAAATTTGTCTCAAATGTGCTAAATGCGATTTGTGGGTAAAGCGGTGTGGAGAGGTAATGGTCAATTTCTAGGAATTGATAACGTTAATAAAGACACTTCATTTTGTTGAAGAATGTGGTCCAACAGACGAACATTTAGACCACATCAGTTGTGTAAAAAAAGGAAACTAGTAATAAGGTAATATATTTTATTAATTATAAATGTAATAGCTTGCGCCATAATATCAAATAATAAATTTTGTCGTAGGTAAAAGTCACTAGAACCTCGCTAAAAAAAAAAAGAAATAAAGATTATTTTTTCTTTTCTGTAATTACTTTTACTTATTACCATGACAAGTGGAATACCGTTCTACTTGACATCTAAGTTATTATTATCCGACGGACGACCATGGCACTTAAACCATCCTCGTAACTAAAAACAACTGTGGGCTTTTATGGTAAGATGCACTAATAAAGCACCATAAATTAATTTTTTATTCAATTGCACTGATATTAAAGATAATAATGTTTGTTGCCCAGCCATATTTATAGAGAGTTTTAAATTGTCACCTTCTTTACATGGCGGACGCGCTTGCGCTAAGCATACTCTTAAAAGGCGTAAAAGGTTTGGTAATAAAAGTTTTACGGGTACAAGGGTGTAAAACTTTGTTTAAGTATTCCATTTTTAACCTTTTAATTCTGTAAAGAAAATATATTTATAGAACATGCACAACTTTACGCTTAATAATTTTGTACATAATCTAATTTTTCTCTTATGTCCTCAAAGAATGCAGTATTAAAGCACCCAGTATACTATTTCTGGTTGGGTATTAGCTCCTAATACTTTTTACCATTTTTATTTTTATTTTAAATCTTATTGTAATACTAAATCAGAATTACTTGCCATTGTGTGTTAAAATTCTTGGTCGAGAGAACGAAGCGCCTCGTTTTGTCAAAGATAAAGGAAAAATTAATTTCTCACCTTGATGCAACAATGGACAAGAATCTCTTGTCTCTTTACCACCAGAGACTTAAACTTTGGAACTAGATGTGTATTTTTTTTTGTAAAAAGTTTCTTAGAATTCACCCCATTGGTGTTGCATAAAGTTTATATATATGGGTGTATTTCAGCTTATTCAAGTTTATTTTACAACACTGCTTCCGTACAAAAGAATTTTATCGATGACTTTAAGAAAGCTTTTTTAGAGATATCGACAGTTATGTTTGTTTGCCTTAACTGATATTTCGGTATATTTTCTTTGGAAATGCTTGCCTTACAATTTTTTAGAGATTGGAACCACTTCGGTCCAGGTCCCGGGGTATAATAAACTGAGCCTGCTCAGCCCTATGGTCCCCTATGAACTTGCAGATCGCCTGCTAAAAAAAAGAAGAAAAACCCCCCAAAAACCCTAAAAAATTAAAAACATTAACCTACGTTTTGGTGGCAAATCGGCCAACGTTGTCAAAATAAAATTTAAAGAAAACAATAGAAATTTAAACCAAATGTTTAAGAAAATTTTGGATTAAAAAGGTAGGAAATTCTGACAGCTTTTTAAGTTTATGACGTTTTGTCATAAATGACATATTAGGTTGTTTGAGTGGTATATATATAATTTTCAAAAAGACAAACAAGGTGGTGCGGTGTGTTGATTGATTTTAAGTTTACCCAAAATTACTTTAGCATCAAGCATAGGTAACCACGTATTATTTAAATTAACATATATTGGGCCAGGTGAATAAAAGGAAGCAAATACTTTTACTATCGTACAATCCTTGTTTGACCTTTTTATATAACATAAGTCTATTTTAATAAAAGTATGAGCATTTGCTTTCTTTTATTCACTTGGCCCATTGATGCTACACATTTATCTTTATTTAATATTATAAATGCACTTTCCTTTATTTTACGTTTTTTTGAACAAGTTTGCTTTGCTAAAATACTAGAAGTATTCCAGTTTATTATGTGGTTGTTATTAAATGCGTGTTGACAGATTTTTGATTGGTCGAATTATGTGTTTTTAATGTTTGTTATATGCTCTTTTATAAGTTTGGCTAATTGTCTGGAAGTTTCACCTATATAGCTGTCAGAATTTTCTAACTTTTTAATCTAAAATTTTCTTAAACATTTAGTTTATATTTCAATTTTTTTCTTTTAATTTTATCTTAACAACGGTGGCCGACTTGCCGCCGAAACGTAAATAAGTTGTTGATTTTTTTGTTTTTTTTTTAGGGTTTTTCTTCTTTTTTGTTGCAGGCGATCTGCAAGTTCATAGAAGTCAATACAGCTGAGCAGGTTCAGTTCATTATTAACCGAGACCTCGACCGAAGTGGTCCCATTTTCAAAAAAAATGTAAGGTGAGAAATCCCAAAGAAAATACACTAAAATATGAATCCGTCACAAAACTATAGAACATGCTTAATGGATTGTTGTTACGATATGACAAATGTAAATGGTTATAGGTAGCACCCTTGTTATGTTCAAGTACCTGTTCTGATTTGGTATCGAACTTGTAGTTTAGGTAGAGTCCGATTTAAAGAAGAAAAGGCCAGAAGCGTCATACCAAAAGAGTCCGCGATTAAGCCTTTCTCTCTCTACGCTCCACCCATACGCTGTTAAATTTGGAACAGAGCGACGAGAACGGGAATAATTTTAAAGTGAGAGATGACGCTGGTGGCCTTTTCAACTTTAAACCGGACTTTATATAAAGGCTGCAGTGAACCATAGTTAGTGAGTTACCTTATATAAGTGATGGAATTTAAATGTTAAGTGTTCGAGTTGTGAATAAAGTATTGTAAAGTGTTACAGAGTGCTTTAATTGTCGGACCCATTTACGGCAAGCTATGAAACCGCAACAATACTTAAGTAAACCTAATTAAGCTGTTTTGAAAATACAGTTGAGCATATTTTCATAGAACTCCTGGGCAGTTTTTTGATAAAGAACATGTTTTATCTGTTTTACTATGCTTTATTGTCAAGCATAAAGTTAAACTCTATAATTGACATATAGTCAAACATGTTTATGATAAAATAAAGCCAACAACGGGTAACAAGTAGAAATTGCTAAATTTTTAAGTTGTAGCTGTTCGATAAACACGTGTCTACTGCATTTTTATTACCTTATTTTATCACATTTAAATTTACAGTCTAAAATTCAAAGCTAGTATTTGATAAATCATAAAATCTTTTAGTATCAACAAGTTTTAATTTCTTGTTTAATATTTAAAAATATCTTTTTCACTTGTATTATTTTGTGCAAAATATTTTACAACAATGTCCCATGTAACAAAAAGACAAGATTTATGAAGAAGTTTTTAAATTAAAAGTAGAATACAAAGAAGCGGCGTCATAAAAGCTTATTGTATCTATAATAATAAAATATTTTACAGTGTACAGTATATAAAAATGTGTTATTGCGCTCTTTATTCTAACTATGTCTTAAATGAAGTTTATTATAGCAATTAAAAGCCACGATTTCGCGACTTTATTAAAGATGGCGTAGCTTACCAAAATGATAAAAATAAAGCAATTTAACCCAGCGTTTACCTTTTACACAGGGTGGTCTATTTAAAGTGTAACAAGAGAATATTTAAGAAATGACTAAATAAAATAGAAGGAATTTACGATGATGCAATGGAAGATTGGGAGACACTATTTGACGCAACTTTGTAAGTCTTACCACTTTATACGGAAAAGGGTAAATTTAAAATGTAAAGGAATGGTTTTTTTCTCAATAGTAAGGTATAAAAATGTGTTGTAAATGTTTTATCCCAGAAAGCAAGAATAAGGTTAACTTGTAATCTAAAGTAAGGTCTAGCTTCGTTAAATAGTCTTTTGTTAAGTAAAGGGGTGAAATTAGTTATTAGTGCAGCTGTTGATAATAGATAAAATTTACTAAAAAAAATAAATAAAATTTTTTAAAAAAATATGTTTATATTAGCAGCGCGACTAAATTATATGTTTAGTTTACTTTGTTTAAGAGAGGTGGTTTCCTTTTCCGATTCGTAATATTCGTAATCACAAAAAAAATTACATTATAATTGAAATATTATTTAATGTCATTGTCAACGTCAATGTTTTATTTTAACAGGTGCGTAGAGTAATGGTCATTTTACTCTAAAGATTTAATAACTCGTTTCCGAAATAAACTTCCAACACGAACGCAAATCTGGGTAATTCCTTGAACTGCACACATAACCCTTAGCTTCATATCTTCGACTGTAGGTCAAATTGTCGCTATATAAGGACCATTGAAGACCATCATAACAAATAAACAGTTATTTTCTGAATAAATAAAATAAACAAATAATTAAGTAACACTTTGTTTTATAATGTAGCTTATAAAACATTTTTTTTTATTGCAGAGTTAACCATTATTTATTAAATTTAATTTTTACCAAATTCTTCCACATGGCCGAGGAAGGAACATGGCTCCAAACAAGGCCGATATAAGGAATCAGTCGTTTAACCTAAATCTAACGTTGTGACAGTCAAAATATCTAGTTTTACTTAAACCACATAAAAAAAATTCATTAATATCAAACATTAAATTCTTACAATTACACATTCACTTGAAAAATACTTTACCAATATTACTTGAACAATATTGTAAAACTAAGAATTTATTAGTGAAAATGTTTTAAAAATTCCAGTTCTTTTGTCATGAGCCGCCACTGCGATTACCTTAACCATGGTTTGTAAAATTAGCTTCTTCAGAAAAAGAATAATTTCCAATAAATTGTTTTAAGAGCTCCATTGTCAAAACTAGTGACAAAAATCCGCCCGTTTCTCAAAATCTTGCCCATACATTTCTTGAAAAGATAGAACCTTGAAATTGTGTAGTTTTCTAAGAACTGATGTTCTACTTATCCCAGCGTTTTAGGCAATCCTCTGAAAGTAATATGAGGGTTGACAGCCACTGTTCTCAAAACTTCTAACGCCACATTTCCATTTGTTTTTGACTTTCTTTTTAAATTTCTGAATGAAAGTTTGCCAGTTTGACGAATCCTAATCCCTAGACTTTTAAACGACATGTGGGATTTTTAAGGCAACTTGGCAAATCTTTTAGCTTAAAGTTTAAATGTATTTAGTTGTTTTTTCTACATTTTCTAATAACATGTCTACTTGGTAGTGGGCAAAAAATATTAATATGTTTTTGATTTTGATATATAATAAATTAACATTGACAATAAATTGTACTTAAAAATAAAGTATTCTTTTTAGACATTACAAATCTGAAAAAAAATCATATATTTTCTTAAGAAAAAGGTGGCAGACGTAAAAAGTAAGAAGGCTTACAAAGTTACTTTTAATGTCAAAACTAGTCCCTCAAACTCTCGTTGCATCACCCCAAATTTCATTTTTTCATTAACCTTTTTTTAGATGTTGTTTTCTAATACTTTAAATGGACCACTTTGTATAAGTGAATAAAAATATAAAAATTGATTTAATTAATTAAAAATTAACCTGGATGGAGTTAGGTTTAGTCACTGCAGATATAATGAGATTTAGATATTAGTATTCCTTTAATGTCTTCTGCTTACAGTATCTCGTTTGTAAATTAAGAAATCATAGCCCTTGAGATTGGATTGTATCAAATAGGAATTGTACTTCTATATTTGACACTCGATTACCTAAGTCACGTTTACAGATTTGTCATGCACTAGATCAGAAAACTAAATGTAGAAAAGTAGAAACATCATGTTTTTTTTTAATCTTATTTTTTTACTTACAAACTTGCTGTGTTGCGGTTTAACATTAAACAATAGAAGTTAAAATCGAGTAGTGTTCAATGTAAAACTTTAATGAATATTTTTAGTAAAGATTTATCAGCCTTTATTTAAACCTTAATCTTGTTTACAAGGTGCAGCTCCTTTCAAAAAAAACCGTACGTTTCTCGCAAATTCCACACTTTACTTAATTATCTCGAACAATTTGCTTTTAACCTCTTTCTTTTTCTTTTTTTCATTAATAATAAATGATTTTAAAACCGTTTAAAAACAAAATTTTGTTAAATTTCCGCACATATCTACCGATTCCTCCGCTGACGTATCGGAGTTTTGATGACGATACACGTTATTTACCTATTCGTGTGTGCCCAAAATTAAAAGTCTTTTTACTTTTTTAGCAGCCAGATCAAGACTTGTGCTCTTATTGTATGGTTTTTAGAAGTAGTGACTGATTCCCCTAACAATTTTTTTTTGGTCTTATAACACAGATGTATAACACCAAGGTGATATAGATGGTGGTCAGACGATGTCATATTACCGATTTATTTAAATTATTTATTTTTTAAAAGGACCGTCAACGACGATCTTAGTGCTGACAGCACTGTATTAGTAATGTCTTACCCTTAATAATATGGCAGGCATTAAAATTAACAACCCACTGGTATACTTGCCCCCAGTATATTTCAACTACCGGAAAAGTTCAATAACCTGCCCTTAAGAAAACAGTTTATAGTAAGACGATAAAAATAAAAGTGTTTTTTAATTAAAAAAAGATTTGAGATTAAAAAATTAGACCTAAATTTTCTTTAAAAAGTAATATAATTAATGTTGTGGTTGGAAAATGTGGAATAAAGGAGAAAGAGTTAATTAGGAGATTATTTTGTAACAAAATAAAGAGATAACATGGATAATGTAAAATCATTTTAGCTTACGAGGTATGTTTATGTTTGGTATTTTTAATTTGTACTGTTCCTACTTAACCCAAAAACAATCACCAGGGAGACAACTTTTGGTTTTTTTATTTGTTTTTTTTTTTATTAATTATAAGCGCTACTTTAGCAACTTACATAATAATATTTTTAAAATAACGTTATATAACCAGAAATCTTATTTAAAAAAAAGTCTAAGAAACTTTTATTAAAAACTTTATAGCTAACAATTATTTTGCCAAGGGCCGCTTGCACGATATCGTATCAATGTGTGGCTTAAACTTAAGTTAAACCAATACTTTAGGACTATACAAGACTATTTAAATTAAGTGTGGTGGCTTTGTTATTAGTAAAAATACAAAATTATTTAAAATAAATAACTAGTAGCATGGCATGTTTTACGCCCTTTAAGGCCCTATTCGCACGGCGCTACACGTCATCAACACAACATGCCAGCGATATATCGCTAAGATGTTGCCGCCATGTATTTAAATTACCGACTCTACACGAGGCGGTATGGCATAGAAGCAATACGACACCTCAGCGATTGCTTGTTAGCATTGTTGGCTGTCACCAACTGTCGCGCACATAGCACATTTTATGGAATATCATTAGTGAAAATGACCACCAAGCGACATACTTATATTATGTCTCGTGTAAATAGTCCGTGTTGGATAATTTTTTTTGTCGCTTATTCTAAATGTCGTCTAAGTTTCACAAAATATTTAGTAGTCCGTTAATTTCTTGATGCAGTGTAGAAAATGAAGAAATAGTCCTCTGGAACAGCAACGCCATCTTAATTTACTTCAATTTGAGGGCCACTTTTGTAACACAGAAATAGCCCCTTTATCTCTATTCTCCATGGTTATTTGTAACTTTGGCATCCTATTTTCTGATTGACATTATCTTTTAACCTAATTCCAGATGTTTCGCTATAATATTAAAGTCATTTCTTTATTTATTATACAGTAAAGCAGCATATTCGTTAAAGCTCATTTTATTGGCACCTATAGCTGTAACAAAATGCCAAAAGACATTGACAATCCTATTTTTAAGTTTAATAATAAAATAGCTGTTTTAAAAAGAACCATTCTAAGGTTTTTTGTTAAAATTTAATGTTTTACCAGAAAGAGTATAATGTGACATACAGGAGTTTCCAATGTGCTAACTAAAACAAAGATACTAATGGTGGACCCTTAATTTGGATAACCCTGTATAAGTGCTATCATATAGTTGTTTGATGAAAAGTACACAAGAAATGCAATCTTTTTTGCATTAAATTTTAGGAAGTTTTGTTCTTTATGAATTTAACACACCCAGTTAAAAGACTTAAATATCTCGGGGCAACGATCTGGAAATAGCGAAGAAAAACAAGGGGACTGTCTCAGAATATTTTGTGATGGAATTCCTACCGTCTGTCATAAACAATTTAGTATTTTTCCAAATACTTTAAAATTTAGTAATGACTTTTTTCGTTAGCTTTCAAACAACTGAAAAAAAATGTAGGTCTATAGTTAGAGGAAAGACTAAATTCTTTCATGGATATAAGTGGCAGCCTTCCGGCTATCCAGAAAAACCTCTTTATTATAGGAAATTCGAAAAAGACTACTAAGGATTGTCCAAGAATCATATGGTAAAACGATTGCTCCTATATCATCTAGCCCAGGGGATTTTTGTAGTATTAAAAGAAGAAAGAATGCGTTGGATCTGCTTGACCTGCTGATTTCAGATATTTTATGGAAAACAGGAGCCACTGTTAAAAGAGAAAAGTTAACAGAAATATTAAGTAAAATTGGTAGGTAATTGTCTAGTAAAAAGTTCAGCTCCTCCTCTGTGGGTAGAAATAATTTTATCTTTAAGAGAAAAAAGTAAAAAAGTTAGTACAGAAGCTTTGATTATTTTTTTTTCGCACGGGACCAACAAAATCTGCTACTATTTGAATGGGATAAGACTTTATTTTTTGTGAGATTGTTAAAAAAAAATTGGACTTTAAAATAATGTGATTGTATTGGTTTTTTAAATTTATACTAACTTGTTAACTAATTTTATGGAACCCATTTTCGAGCTTAGATTTTTAAACTTTAGCCTCAATAAAGAATTTAGAAAACCACAGTTTATGAGTTGAAGGTTTTATGTAGGTGAAACTTTAGTAGAACTAACTAAACGCACAAAAAGCGTTTATTAGAAACACAATTTTTTTAAAGAAATTGATAATAAATCCAGAATAAATTGTATCGCTTTTAACATTTTAGTAATGAAAACTTTAACAAGAAATGGGTTAAATAAAGATAACTACATAGCCTTAATCTCCAATAATTAAGATATAATTTTGGGTGGCTTCACTTAATGCTGGGGTAAATTAAGGTAATCCTCAAAGCAATTAAATTATCATCTTTTTTATTTTTAAAAATAATCATTATACGTGTCACAAAAACTAAATCTGTTTTATTCACCATTATCTTATAATTATGAAAAAAATATATTTTAAAAATATTTACAATAAAAGAAGACTTTAAATATTTTAAATAATTAATTATAATTTAAATAATTTATTTTTTTTAAAGCTGAATAAAAGTAATAATTTGTCACCGAAACGTGTATAGCTTTTTTATTTTTATCAAAAGTTTTAAATGGTATCTTTTAGGTCAATTTGCAAGTTCGGGAGGCTCAATGAACTTAGTTCGTGCTCATGTCCCTATTCTTATAGAGGGTTAAGGTGGTTTTATCTGTCTAATAAATTAATTTGCCAAAACAATATGGAACAAATACCCAATTAGGTCTATTCTCATCTGAAAACCATAATAACCAGAAGTTACTAAATATGAAATAAAATTAGGAATAATAAAAAAAAAGTACAGTTCTATTATTAAATTTCAGATAGATACCTCTAGGCTTGTTAACGAAATAGTTTTGAGAAAAAATGAAAATAAAAATATTTCCATTCTTTTGAGCCTTTATAAAATATACTCTTTTAAAATCGTAATTTTGTAAGTAAAAGTAAGCCATAAGTCCTCGTTTCATATTTCAACAGCGCTATCATTAGTTCTAATGTTGCAGATAGCTTTAAGGGATTTAGGGATCATAAGCATGTCTTTATATTAAGAAGGCTAATAACAAATAAAGTTGTCATTCATTTTAACAAAAATACTTACATAAAAATAAATTAAATCACAAAAATAATTCTATCTATAGATCATGTCATGGTAGGCCGCAAGCTTATGCCGTATAAGATGTGTTTATTTATTATGTAGTGTCTGTATGTGTAGGCTTATAAAATATTACATTACACATTACCATTTAAGTATTCTTAACTTATTTTAATAACTAAATCAGATAAATCTGTTTTTTATCACAAAATTAATATTTATTATTAATTATTAACCGCCTTTATTACAAATACTTATTTTTATTCTAATTATAAATATGCTAGTTTATTTCCTCACGGCTCTATATATGGAAAGAAGGAGAAGACACAGCCTTAACCATAATATACAACTGTAATGCATTGACATAAAAATTATATATAGAGTGAAAACCTTCGTCAGCATAAGG
This sequence comes from Listronotus oregonensis, assembly GCA_019359885.1. NCBI lineage: Eukaryota > Metazoa > Arthropoda > Insecta > Coleoptera > Curculionidae > Listronotus > Listronotus oregonensis. Next base: position 18,868 of record JAHBCN010009182.1, on the reverse strand, counting down.
ATCTTTGTAGAAATCTAGTAGATCTGAAGGAAGTAGACTTCTACAACAGGAAAGGGGAGCACAATAAGTTACTAAAATACAGTGTAAATATGGACACGCGATTAACCCCGCTTAAACCAAATAATCAGTTTGTTAAACTAACGGTAAGGCACACATTCGGCATCCATGCCAAATGCCGATAGCAGGCAATTGGGTTGGCTATCAAAAGAGGCACATGTCATGTAACAGTAGGGAATCCCTGCAAGAGGAAATAGTGAACATAAGTAGGGATCTTAAGCAGAACGTGTCACATACAGTGAGAGACTAGTAAAGGAAACAATCGAAAAATATCAAAATAAGACAAGAAACTCTAACTTGAACGAGACTCCACGTGACCAAATATTTATGACAATTCCATACATTAAAGGAACTTCAGAAAAGATCCGCAGAATCGCGAATAAGTACAATATTAAAACGGCATTTAAATCCCAAACTACTCTAAGAAGTATTCTTACTAAGACGAGACCAGACAACAATGTTTCAAATAATGACTGTCTCTACCAAATTCCCTGTGAATGTGGTGAGGTATACATGGGAGAAATAAAGAGACCACTCGAAATAAGAGTTAAAGAACACAAAAAACATACGGAACGAGGTGAAACGTCGATGTCAGGGATTGCCGAACACGCTTGGTCAAAACAACACCGCATACAATGGTCGGAAGTAAAAACCATTCATAAAGAAACTTACTGAAAGAAAAGAAAATTTAAAGAAGCTGTAATAATTGTAAACAACCAAAATGTATTTAACAAACCTAGTGTAGACATTCCGAATATCTGGCTGCCGTTGCAAGCTTCGGTGAACAAGGGATAGTATATAAGTCGTAGCTTTTAGGAATAGTTTTTAGTTATTACTTGAAAACGGTTGGAGATACATCACTAACCAAAACGTTGTGTAACAATTAACAAATAAAGACAATGGAAGTTCAAGATTTTAGTGTTATTGAAACCATTACATTGTCTAACACTTTCAAAGGCACATGTCATGTCTTTAAGTCGCAGCCGCTTTCGGCAGTATTACGTCCTTTTAAATATATCTCCAGAAGCATAAAAACTTAAGTTAAAATTGGATAAAATTTGTCTGATTTACCCCTTTTTCTATCTTTAACAGTTTCTTAAACCCCAATAAATGCATTACCATTTTAGACATCTTTGATTTTTTTTAATGTATAAACTAAAAGGGTGTTTTCATGTATCATAATTTAAAGAAAATATTAAACAATCCTTGTTTCATTTGGTTAGCCAAAAAAGACAATTAAAATATCGTGTTTCTTCGGATATAATTAAACAAAATATAATAGTAATTGTTCATCGTAATTAAATAAATATTATCATAATTTACTCTTGCAAGCAAGACCAAATTAAATTCAAAGCAATTCAAAATATTATTGTCCAGAGTAAAATCATTCAAAACGTTCAAGGGGACTAAAGTATTTTTTGCAGCTGAACTCGAAGTATTTAATTATTTATTGTTGGAGTTGACTCCAGGGGAGGTTCCCTTTCGATGTTTTGTTTGTCGTCAACATCCCGGTTGGTCTGTTTTATTACAAACCCGGTCTACTTAATTAATTCTATTTTCAATTGCTCGTTTAACATTTGGAATAAAGGTTTATTGGTGCCATCTGTTACAATTTCTTTCAAAAAATAAGTACTTTGTATCCCAAATTAAGGTGTTAACAGTAGAAACTGGAATTTTTAAGTAGGTTTAGATCGGTTTTGTTTTCTTTTATTAATAAATAATGGTATTTTTTTGGGGATTATAAATATTTATATTTTAAGTAAAAAAGACATAGCGGTTTTTGCAAATTTAACAAAAACATTTTATATTTTCGGAAGTAATTTTCTATATTTAGTTGTCTAAAAATATAAGTTTAAATAAATGATTATTTGATTTGATTTTTGATGAAAAATAATAAAAATAAATAAACTCTAAAGACTTAATTAAGAGTTTTATTTATTATTTTTAATTTTGAGATATTAAAGGTATCTACACATATCTTTTTTTAAACAATATAATGTAATACAATGATTATTGTGCTATGCTCGTATATTGATAAAAAAAAACAGCGCAGGTTTAATTCCTATTTTTATACAAAGTTAATAAAAATAATTATTAGGTTTTATAAAGACCTAAAATCTTTTATAGTTTATTTTTTTATTCTTTTTGTTATATTATTGCTGGAACAAATCAGCTCCTCATTATATGTAAAAAAGTGTATTTTCAAATATATTAAACAAATATCTACACTCTGAAAATATGTTCAATAATTTGTTTTGGAAAAAATTGTAGAATATAAGATTTAGGACAAAAATAAAGAAAATATGTAAAGCAAACTTGCTTGATCGGAACCAGTATGTCAAGCTTGACATCATCTAAAGCTATGGAATTCTGCATGGATTAATTCTTGGACCCCTGTTGTTATTCAGGGTGTCCGGAAATGACGATGAAAAATTTTAAAGTACGATTCTACATAAAAAGATATGAAAAAAAGTTCATATTAACATAGGTCCGGAAATGCTTCCAGAGAGAGCTACAAGCCCTTGAAGATGGTGTCATAAAAGGGGTTTCTATTTAATTTATTAGGATTTACTTACAATACAGAAATTAACTTCTACTTATAAGTTTAAGTGATTGGAGGTCACTTTTTGAAAATATCAGGTGACCCATATTGCAACCAGTGGCGAGGGAACAAAGGGGTGGTTAGTGATTTAGGGTCATATTTTTTCTCCGAGTGTATTTTTTCTATCTTTAAAATAAATTATGTTTCTTTAAATATTTTTACGTAAGAAAGGTTTCCTTGGTATAAAGTCGTATAGTCGATGGTTTTCGAGATAAAAGGACGACTGCAGTGCGTAAATACAGTAAACAGGCTATGTAATAAACCTAAGAAGATGCTTGAATACTGTTTTAAAATGTAGTTTTTTTTTACACCCATTTAAAGGATTTAGGGACAGCGTTGTATATTATTTTGTTATAGATTTGTTGGTATTTTTATTAATAAAATAATTATTCGTTTATTTCGAAAACCGTCGACTATACGACTTTATACCAAGGGAACCTTTTTTACGTAAAAATGTTCAAAGAAACATAATTTATTTAAAAGATAGCGAAAATATACTCGGCGAGAAAAATATGACCCTAAATAACTAACCACCCCTTTGTTCCCACGGCACTGGTTGCAATATGGGTCACCTGATATTTTCAAAAAATGACCTTTAATCACCCTAAATTATACGAAAAATGTATTCCTGTATTGTAGGTAGATCCTAATAAATTAAATAAAAACCACTTTTATGACATAATCTTCAAGGGCCTGTAGCATTTCCGGACCTATGTTAATATGAACTTTTTTTCATATCTTTTTATGTAGCATCGTACCTTTAAATTTTTTATCGTCATTTCCGGACACTCTGTATAATTACCCTAAAATATACAAAACTCGGGGCTTTTGATAATATTAAATGTTTGCGAATGATAGAGTACTTACTATACTAGTAAGAATGACCGGGTGTTGAATCAGGAAGTCAATGCTGACCATAAGTCATACGTCAACTGGATTTACTTCATTAAATTAAATATAAATATTAACGAAACTAAATAGTTAACTTTGCTGAACATTAAGATTAATAATTTAATGATAGTTAAGTATATTAAGTATAATAAAATAGGTGCTAAATAATAAATTAAATTGCTCTAAAACGTATAAAACTAGAACCAATGTTTCCAGCAGTGTTTAAATGTAGAAAACATTAAACAAATAAAATTCAAAACAAATGTATTTAATTAATTTTCCTTTAACCCTAAAACAAATTTTTACTTTCCCAGCTATGAATTTTGTACTAATGTTTTGATTTTTTGTCTTTACTATATCCACGGTAAATTCATTGTCTCTATGTGAAACAAGTTTGTTTATTTATTTTTTATTATATATTACCATTACCCTAACGGCCAAGTGATAAAAGCGTTGTTAAAGTTAGCAATGGACTTAACAATGGGTAAGATTTAACAAAAAGGTAAAAATGAACACTCTTGGCAACGGGGCATAACTTTAATGTTAACTATTTATCAAAAAATAATTTAGTTCGGGATTTTGCATTAAAAAAAAATAGACAAATAAAAAAAAATACAAAAAATAATTACCTTGAACTTGAACCTATGAAAAAAAAAATAGGTTCGGCACTCCAAAAAGAGTCATATTATACATTTTCTTTAAAAACAAGCAGCATCATAAATAGCTCAAATGACTAATACTGCAGAACGTCTTTAAATTTGGGTTTTTAACAGGTTTTTTCATATAATTCATGCCTACTACATTTTTATGATACATTCAGGTAAGTACATCTAGAGTAAACAAAATATTTACTTTATTTTCCTAGAAAATTGATGTTTTAATTTAATACATATTGGTAAAACTATTTTTTTCATTGCTTTATTACTTACTGCTGTTTATTATCCATCTATGCTTTTTTAAAACAGAAAAATTGGGATAAATTTATATAATAACTACTACTAAGACTCTTTCCTAAGTTAAAGCGTGGCCAAAGCTATAACATGCGGTACTGAAAAAAAAAACCGTTAAAGACCCGATGTGGTATAGGTACGATCGGTGCAAGGCCTTTGTCGAAATCTAAGTTAAACGCACTCTAGGGTGTAATACTTGATCTAAGAATTTTTGCATCGCAAGAAAAAGATGCTCTTGGTTGTAGAAACAGAGCATATACATATAATCTTTACACGCACGCTAGATGAGCACACCAAGCTTTGAAGCTCGTAAAAATTTTCGTCACTAGAAATCTACTATTATACTTATCTATCCCAACCTTCGAGCATATACTACTAGAGGCAGCCTTGCAACTTGGTCGTGCGAACACCCCATGTGAGAGGAAGAAGAATAAGAGTGCACCATTTTTCCCTCGCTCTACGTGCTGAGGGGTGGGCCGGGCATATACTATTTTAGCCCACTCATGAGCACGAAAACAAAGGGAGAAAAGTTGTACTTTTATTTGTCTTGTTTTCTTACGCAAACTGTGAGACTTGATCGGACATGTGGCTTGGCAAAATTATAATATTTAGTAATGCAAGCTTAAAACAATAGCACACTTAGCGCCTAAATCATTAAATTAAAACATTCTGCATGCCCTTGCGATGTAGAACAGAGAATACACTTAGTTGAAGCTCACGCAGGCGCATGCAGTAAGTTTCAATTTGTGCCAAGTGTGCTATTGTTGCTGTGCTTAACTTAGGAAAGAGGTAAGGTCTTAGTAGTAGTAATTATATAAATTTATTTCAATTCTTCTGTTTTTAACAAGCATAGATGGATAGTAAACAGGAGTAAGTAATAAAGCAATGGAAAAAATAGGTTTACTAAATTGTATTAAATAAAATCATTTTCTAGGAAAATAAAGCAAATAGTTTGTTTGCTCTAGATGTACCTATCTAAATGTATCAAGAAAATGTAGTAGGCATGGATTATATGAAAGAACCTGTTAAAAACCTAAATTTAAAGACGTTCTGCCATCGGCGTAGCTAGGATTTTCAAACTTTTTATTCTTTTTACTGCCCCCCCCCAGAAAATTCTAAGTTTTAAAAGTAAATCCTCAATTTGTATTTTTTCGTAAATTTGATCAAACTTTATCGGTAAATCCCAAGTTTCGCAAAATTATCTATAATTTTTTAAAAACCATAGCCAGTTAAATTTTTTTTTACTCAGCAATTTTCTTATGCATATATTTGAGATGCCTCTAACTTCAAGAAAAATGCGGATATTTCCGCGTAATTTGGAAGTTGACGATAAAATTTAATCAAATTCATGGAAAAAGTACAAATAGAGGACTCGCTTTTAAAAGTTACATTTTTTCTGGGGGGGCAGTAAAAAAAATCAACTTTTTTTCGCAAATAACAAAATTAAAATTTTCTTTATCAAAGTGTTTTCCTTGGGGCCAGTAGCATTTGGTATAAATTTGGTGTGGATCCCATGTCTCAATTTTTAGATAAAAAGTTTTGCAGTATTAGTTATTTGAGCTATCTATGATAATGCTTGTTTTTGAAGAAAATGCTTAATGAATTTTAAACGAAAAATTCCGAACTTAATTATTTATTGTCATCCAGTAAATCCAGTTGGCATGAAACGTGCTATGTTGTCAAGTTTTTTCATTTTTCACTATTTGTTAAATTTAGCAATTGTTAAATCCATTGCTAACTTTAACGACGCGTTTATTACTCGGCCGTTAATGTAATAAATCTCTTTTTTCGATATTTTGTTAATACTTGATTGTATATTGTGTGTTAGGCTTAAAGAAAGTGTTATTGTCTTAAATAAGTATCTAAAAAGAGCTGAATTTTGTCTATTTAACTTATAGCAGAAAGATAGGAAATTCAAATGCTTTCTAAAAATACAAGTTGTTAATTTTTTCAGTTTATATTTTCAATGGTAAAACTTATACTTTTATATTTAAAAATAGAATAATTACAAGGATTTTAATACCATTAAGCTTGCCGAAAAAAAATGGTATTCCATTAAAAAAGGGTAATTTAGTTCTGCTTAGTTACGTTATTAACATAACTTTTATATTTGTAGATATATCCCCTACCCTCTACCTTTGTTATCGGACCCCGTAAAGGAATATATTTACATTTAAGAATGTCCTGGTAATTGGTCCCTCCCTTTTACTTTCTGTTACTCTACCCCGTTATTACTTTAGAAAATACATTATAATTACAGAAAGCCAGATCGCTTATATAAGAGGAGAAAGGATTGTTAAAAATAGGCATGCTAAACAATTTTATTTATCCATAAAGGCTTTTAGAAACCTAAGTATCGTTACTTGTTGTTTATTAAGTAAGAAAGCAACAATAAAAAATGGAATTATTAAATGAATATGGTCTTATATGCTAGAAACAGTATTTAATAAATTGCGTTGCCGTATTTATTGTTCTGTTTAAAAGTGGAAACCCATGTAATGTGTCTAATACTACTTTGTCTACTTTATTAAATTTTGATAAAGGTTACCTGAAAATGAGTTTGAAAATATTGAATTTCCATCCATTATCATATTCATGTTGACAGCAAATTCTTGTGGGTCATAGGTGAAGTTCATACAACCTAAAATATCAAAAATTCTTGTTAAAGCATTAATTATAAAATACATAATAGCAGTAAAATGCTCAAACACAAAGATTCAAATAAAAACTCTTTGTTACAAAAAAAAATAAAAATAAAATAAAAGTATCCGAAGGCCTTTACATATACTAAAAATTGTTCGATCCACGCAGAAAAATTATTGGGCTATTAAATATTATTTTAAATAAAAAACAAATTCGTAAGAGCATTTTTATTATTAATTATAGTTTTGTGGTCCTTAGAAAATACATGTAGGGAGCTTTCTTGTAAAGAATATTTTTTTTTTATTAAAATGACACCTTCCAAATCTTATTTATTAAAACTATATTGCAAACTATGCAAAAAAACAAAAACTTTTTTTTTTAGAATTTTGCCCAAAACTTTTTTTAAGGTACAAGCATTGCGTAATAAAAAGAAAGCTGACATCAGAACCTTTAAAATAAGGGTTGCTAAAAATCTTACTATTGAAATTTGACAGAGATATGATTTTTTGAAATTTACAACTGTTTATTACTTTTTGCCGATTTTTCTTTTCTATCGGATTATTTTTATTTTGTATATATATATATATATATATATATATATATATATATATATATATCGGATATATATATATATATATATATTTGTATATATATATATATATATATATATATATATATATATATATATATATATATATATATATATATATATATATATATAGATATATATATATATATATATATATATATATATTTATATATTTATATATATATATATATATATATATATATATATATATGTATATATATATATATATATATATATCTATATATATATATATATATAGGAATCATATCCGTCACTTTACACACTTGGCACTGCCTTACCATTTTAATTTATTAAAAGTACTTACACAAAATTGAAACTTATACAATTGTCACAACAACAAAACACATTTAGACTAAAACGCCATATTGAATGTGTCATCTGCAAGGAAGTTTAAAGGTGTATGGAAGCCCAATGCTATGGCCCATTCGATCAAAAAATGTCCAGCCCAGTCCTTAGAAAATACATGTAGCAGGAGCTTTAGCCTTATAAAGAATATCTTTATTTTTATTAAAATGACACCTTCAAATCTTATTTATTAGCAAAACTATATTGCAAACTATGCAGAAAAAACAAAAACCTTTTTTTTAGAGATTTTGCCCAAAACTTTTTAAGGTACAAGCATTGCGTAATAAAAAGAAAGCTGACATCAGAACCTTTAAAATAAGGGTTGCTATTTATAAAAAATCTTACTATTGAAATTTGACAGAGATATGATTTTTTGAAATTTACAACTGTTTATTACTTTATGCCGATTTTTCTTTTCTATCGGTTTTTTTTTATTTATTTTTGATCGTCAGGGTCACAGTGACAAATTGTTTAGAGGTTGGAAGCGTTGTTTATTTTTCGGTGATTTCAAGTGATTTGTTTAAGTGTGTTGGATTATTTGACAATTAATTTGTAAAAAGGTGACTAGTGTTTTCAGGTTTCATTTTTAAAAACCATGGTTGTGCGTTGTTTTGTCTGCAAAAGTTACATGAAAGCCAATCCAGCTTTAGAATACTAATATTCTTCAGCATTTATAGGCCTATTATTTATAAGTGTAAGGTAATATAACCATACATTTAAATTTAAACAAGAATAGAGTGGCAAGGAAATAGATATGTCATATTATTTTTATTTTGAAAACTAAATCCTGAATTAGTATTCAGTCTGTCAAAAACAGACGGTTGTTACCCTTGTAGTAATTTCTATCCAGTGGTTCTAGAAATGTATAGGTATTCATTTTATTTTATTGAGGTGGTTATTTAAATAATCTAATCCGCTTCCTTGAAACTTCGGGTTACTTTGAAACTCTGTAAGGTAAAATTTTGTTTCCCATGTCTTGGGTGTACGTAGGCCTAAGAATTATATTTTATGACTTTAGTTTTTCATTTAGCTATTTACTGGATGGTGATTCTTCTATATGTGTGATAATATATATATATATATATATATATATATATATATATATATATATATATATATATATATATATATATATATATATATATATATATATATATCATTATATAAATATATATATATATATATATATATATATATATATATATATATATATATATATATATATATATATATATATATATATATATATATATATATATATAGATATATATACATCCCTTTCGTAAGGTCCACATTTATTGTTGCCAGTAACTCCTGAGCATTAACGCAACCAACTGCAATGGTGCTGAGTTATACTTCGGCGGTATCAGAAATAAAACAAGGTGATCTTTGGTAATAAACTTTGCTTTTGTTTCCGAATGCATAATTGTCAAGCAATGGTAAGAAGGCGACAGTTCGATATGAGGAGACATGTTCATTAAATCGTAGGTGTAATGGTATAGGATGCCATCGAATATGGTAGCAGGACACCTCTAGCCTTTATTAAAAGTAACTTTACGGCCCTTCAAACATTAAGAAAGTAGTAAAACAACATGTCCATTTATATAGCAAAACGATTAAAAACACAATGTTTGTAGAAGACAACTCCAGACCTTATGTGACCAGAGTAACCTAAGACTTTATGCACTAACACCATATAAGCCGCTTACCATGACCCCCAAGATTGCACAATTCCCACTGAGTCTCTGACACCACTTACATAGGTTAGAAGTAGCGTGGAACGAGATACCCCGAGACGTTCAATAAGTGTTATTAATTTGGCTAAACACCTTATTATTAAGTAGCTATTGTCTGCTATACATATGGGCATAAAATTATGAAAATATATTGTATATCAGTAGGTCTTTCTGAGTGAAAAATAAATCACGACAAGCTAAAAATTGAAAAAAAAATAAACGAAATATATTATTTAAATATAATATCATATCATTATTAAAAGTTGTATTATAATTTGAATAACAATCATTTTTATTTATATTAGAATCGTAAATAAAAATTTATTATAAATAAAGTAAGGTAAAGTGGCTTACTAATAGACACTGCGATTTAATAGGACTACTGTGTGGTGTGCGTCTAATGTAATAATCGACAAGAATTTGGTTATATATCCTCGTTCAGGTGTAACATCTAATTTTGGGTTAAAGGAGAAACTGCCTATATTAACCTAATGCAATTTTCAGTTAGGATCAAATTACAGTGTCGTTAAGTGTCTGAGGGGCCAATTATGTTCGTGCATTGATATTGATACGCAGCCAACTTATATTAGCAAAATAATCATTTAATATATTTTTGTGGAATTATTGAAGTAAGAGATGCAGAAAAAAGTTTTAAGAAAAAAAAATGTTAAATAAAAGAGTAATGATTAATAAAAGAAATTATTTCCCACTATTGCATTTTTTTTTAAATTATTTTTTCAATTTTTATTTTTTTTATAGCGATCTCACAGAATCATTTTATTTAAAACGCTGATGTTAGCTTCACCTGTATGTATCTATGTAACCGAATATTTTACCCTAATTTTCACCAATTTTAAAAAAGTCTGAGTTAACTTGAAAAATTATGCATTAAGACGCCGATGACAGCTACAATAATCCCATAGCTTCAGGCTAAGTTCCTGACTAAAATTATATATATGTATATATATATATATATATATATATATATATATATATATATATATATATATATATATATATATATATATATATATATATATCCGGTTATATATATAAATTTCCTTTTTATTCTTGGGAATAGGTTAATAAAGCAAATGGTGGAAGTTTATTGCAACGTTTCGCACATTATTTATTGTGCTTTTCAAGCGTAAGTATCTAAAAAACAGAATTAACATCAAAACATAAGTAAATCAGAACATCACACAATATTTTTACAGTATTAAAAGATTAGTGTAATACATGAATCGAATTACAATTTTAAAATCAACATTTAAAAAGTTCTAACTTATGGCAAAATCAGGTACATCATAAAATTAATTTAACATAAGGGATGCGACCTTGGAGTTCTGATACCTTTTTATAACTAAAAAAATTTTAAATCTAGGTCCGTTTGATGTTGCCATGATTGACCTGATATTTTTTAAAATAAAGGAACCAAAAAGAGATAAAGGCTTGCTATTTGCATATTGCTATTTTCGATATGCTGTATACGAAGTGGTCGCTGTTATAAATATTGTTTACACAGGGTGATAAGTGTATTAATATTTGATTGTAAAACATTTATGGATATATTAAGTTAATATATATATGACTAATATTATATATATCTTATATATCGTTGACAACTTCTTATATATATCGATCATATATATGATTGTTAGTTATATATATAATTAGAATCTTATGATAGTATTATAGTATATATAATATTATATTCAAGCTTTGTTTGTGATTCGTGTTTACGTAGAACTCACTGACCCAGCCCTGGTATATTTGTGTCCGTTTAGTCTATTTTGAAAACATTATGTCGTCATTCCAATATATTTTTTAGGACAATTTAGGCATGGAATTATGTAAATTAAGTTTGACTTTTTTTCTTTTGTATTGGACTTTTTAAAGATGTAAATAACATGTTTACTAAATCATGTGCTTTACGACAAACAACCACGTTAAACTTGGACATCATGTGTTTGATTTTTTGTGAAAGACCATCAATATAAGGCATAGCCATGTGTTTGTTTTCTTCTTTGTTCATATTTTTCGGAGTTTTTGTAATTTATTGTCGGATAAATATGTTCTTTGGTTGATAACCCTAGATATGGTGTTTTTCCGGGGTAGTTGTTGTTTACTAAGGTCTGCTATACTTTTTGTAAAATCTCTGGTCCATATTCCGCAGAGAGGTTAACGCAATGGCTCGTTCTGTAAGACCTATCACAACACTATTTCGCACTTTGATTTTTTGGATGACTAAGTTAAAATGGGGATAACGACCAGACCACGTAAATGTTATATAAAATTTAGTTTTATGTTTAGTTGTTTATTATCTCTTATTATTGTAATATCTAGCCCATTTCTGTGGTTGTTTTTTTCTATTTCTATTGTAAACTACTTAACTTGGGCTGGAAGTTATTAAGTGCATTGCATATATCGTTAACCTTATCTTGTGGTACTAATGTTAAACAGTCATCGACAAACCTTTTAAAGAAAATTATGTTAAAGTCTAGGTTTGTAATTACATTTTCTTCCAAATATTCCATCACGAGATGTGCTACTGTAGAAGAGATGGGCGAACCCATTGCACAACCATCTAGTTGTTGGTAATATGTATCTGCATGTTGAATATAATTATTATTCAAAGCCATGTGTGTACTTTTTATAGAATCATTTAGTTTTCCCTATGAATGTTCTTGTAATGATTGCATTTTTGGGTTATTATTTTTGAAACAAGTTCGTTAGGAATATCGCCGTATAAAGATATCACATCAAGAGATACTAATGAATAGTTATTAGGTATATCAACGGTATCAATAAACTGTTTAAAATTGACAGAGTTTTTAGTATCAAGAATCATTTTGTCCGCAAATTTTGGATAGACAGTTGGAAAGATATTTAGATATTTTGTAAAACGGCGATTGGATACGTTGCTATTGGTCTTAGAAGTATGCATCTTATGTAGAATTTCGGAAAGTCGTATATTTTCGCAGCTACTCATGTTATAAATCCTTAAGATTTTTGGCCTCATATTCTAAACGAATAGCAAAGCATTTTACAAAACAAAATCCTCAAATTGAAATCCTTAAATCTGATAAAGAAAGAAGCGAATAAAACTTTGAAAATGAATTCGGTTCATTATGACGCAAAAATGAATAACCTTCTAAATGATACATCTACCTATAAAAATATTGCGAACAGTTTGGACAAATTCCTTTCAAGTCCAAAAATAATAATTTTATTAAAAAGCTTCTGAACAAATAAGTTCTTTTAGAAGGTGAGGCCAAAAATCTTGGGAATCATAACGCGGTAGCTCCAAGATATTCGACGCCGAAATTACACGAAATAGGCATACCTCTAAGACCAATAGTTTCCTGTATCTAATCGCCGTTTTACAAAATATCTACGGGTCTTTCCAACTGTTTATCCAAAATTTGCGGACAAAATGAATATTGTATTAAGAGCCTTTAATCCGGGACAGTTTATTGTTACCGTTGATATACCTAATAACTATTCACTAATATCTCTTGATGTGGTATCTTTATATGTCAATATTCCTAACGAACTTGTTTCAAAAATAATAACCCAAATATGTTTTCATTTAAAAGATCATACATCAAAGAACCTAAATGATTTTATCGTTGTCACATATATAGCTATGAATAATAATTATTATCAATATGCATATATATTATACCAACAACTATATGGTTATCGTAGGTTCGCCCATATCTTATATAGTAGCATAGCTCGTGATGGAATATATGGAAGAATATATAATTATATACCTATACTATAATATAATATATATATAATAGGTATATCGATGACTATATAATAGCAGTACCACAATATAAGGTTAACGATATATTATATGCATATAATAACTTCCATCCCAAGTTACAATTACAATATATATATATATATACAACCATATATATTATATGGTCTTACAATAATATATATAATATACAACAATACTTAATACTATATGGTATACCATATATACGTGGTATGGTCGTTATATCAATTATAATTCCTAGTCATCCAATATATCATATATATAGTGTTATAATAGGTCTTACCGACCGAGCCATTGCGTTAACCTATACTTGGAATATCGACCAGAATATTATATATATAGTATAGCATACCTTAGTATACAACAACTACCCCGAATATACCATATATAGGGTTATCAACCATAGAATATATATATTATACAATATATTATATATATTCCGATATATATGAATATAGAAGAATATATATATATAGCTATACCTTATATATTGATAGTTCATATATATAATATATATTATATCCAAGTATAACGTGGTTATATATCATATAGCATATAATATAGTATACTCGTTATATATACCTATATATAGTCAATACCATAGAATATAGTCATACCTAATATACTCCATTCCATGCCTATATTATCCTAATATATATATTGGAATGACGATACGATATGCTTAGAATATGAACTATACGGATATATATATCTTATATATGCTTCAACTGCCCTATATATATACGAATATCATATATAGCATGAATATAATTATATATATACTAATATACTGTTACAATATTATAATTACAATATACTATAGTCATATATATGATCGATATAATATATATATAGAAGCTATCAACGACAATATATATTAACAATCTTAGTCATATATATTATAACTTAATATATCCATATATGTTATACAATCATATATTAATATACTTATCACCCTATATATACAATATATATAATAGCGACCACTTCCCTATATATAGCATATCGATATATATATATATATGCATATAGCATACCTATATCGTTATAGTTCCTATATATATATATATATATCAATAATATAATATATATATCATACGGATATATATATAATATTCTTATAGTTATATATATATATCAGAACTCCAAGGTAGGCATCCTATATATATATTAATTATATTATATACCTGATTATATGTTAAGTTAGAACTATATATGTTGATATAGAATTAATTCGTATCATATTATATACTAATCTTATAATACTATATATATATTATATGATGTTATATATAATTATCTTATGATATATAATTATGTTATATATATACTTACGCTTGATATAGCACAATATATAATATACGATACGTTGCAATATACTTCCACCATATGCTATATTAACCTATTCCCAAGAATAATATAGGATATATATATATATTGGTTAATATATATTATATATATATATATATATATATATATATAATATATATATATATATATATATAATTATATATATATATATATATATATATATATATATATATATATATATATATATATATATATATATATATATATATATATATATATATATATATATATATATATATATATATATATATATATATATATATATATATATATATATATATATATATATATATATATAAATATATACAATCCATGCGAATTCGCCACATACGAGGGCAAAATAAGCATAAAACGCTTTTCCTGCAAAAAATCAGGTCACTGGCAACAAAAGAAATATTTTGAAAAAAAGGTTCTTCCACTGACCCTTATGTTTTTGTTATGATTCGTTGGCTACCATGTGCACGCGACTGACATTTTTGGATATTATGCTAAAAATCGAGGCTCTTGATTAAGATTACTTTTGATGTTGTTTTGAGACTAAAAAAATTGGAAAATAAATTATAGTTTAAAAAACTAAAAACCATATAGCAAACCGGACTAAAAAGTAAAAAATAATTTTTAGGTGTAAAAAGTTTCTGTTCAAGTGATAGAAAGTCCAATAATCAATTATGACCAATTAATTTGTTAAAAGAGTAAAATAAAAATTAGTAACAAAATAATTTAAATATAGTAAAAAAGCGTGGGGTGCAATTTACTATATTTAATAATAAAATTCAATATCAAGCTCATTACGCTTTTTTACTATAATTTAATTATTTTGTTAATAACCTAATTTTTATTTTAAACTTATTCCAAATAAGTGGTTATAATTGATTGTTGGAATTTCTATCCCTCTAACACAAACTCTTTATATTTAAACATTATTTTTACTTTTTAGTCCGGTTTGCGTGTTTATTTAGTTTTTTTTACTATTATATATTTATTATAACAATCTATCGAAATAAAAACTTTTTTACACTGTATTTGATATTAAATTTAGTTAAATTTAATTATTAAATTCTTTACATGCACATGTATTATTTTAAACTTTGGCCTTTCTTATGGAATTGAGACTTTTCTAAACTACTTTTTTAGAATAATAATTTAAATTTAAATATTGTGTTCTCTAGTTATGCTTTTTTCAATTTGGGTTCTTACATTATTTTTCTGATGACGTACACTAATAACAACCGGTTATACTAAGTGATAAGAAAAGGTAAACAGTTGGTTTTTAAAACGTTTTTTTAATAAAATTTAATTTTTAGCCCTACCTACGTCTTATTTTATCGGATTTTTAGACTGTTGTGAGACCTATCCCACTAAACCCCCTTGAGATTTTGCCCCGAGAGCAAAGACTTGCTTATATTTGTCAGACCTAATGATTAGAAGAATTCGACAAATTGTGGGCTTATAGGGAGCAGTTGTATCGATTAATAAAATGGAAAAGAACAAACCGATCTTTACATACGATTTTAAGATGTCACTTTATGCCCTAGAGTCTTACACGGCCGAGGACCAGACTTCTAGAGATTGCTGGACGTTGTGAAGAAGCATTGAGATCGCCGACTAAGACATTTGGCCCTTTAAGATTACTTTAGTTTAACTCAGGTCATTGTAAATAAATGCTTTCAAGAGCTTAAAACGGTAGTTGTGATGTGTACAATGTATCGCCAAATAAGAAAATTTCGGCTATTTTTTTACCGTCCCCATTGGATGTTGCCATTAACTTTTTGATCCTCAACGCAACCAGCTGCAATGATGCAGAGACAGACTTTGTGGTACCATAAATGGAACAAAGGTAATATTCAGTGATGGATCTAGTTGTTATTGGGGTTTACAACATGATGGTCAAGTAATGAGTGAGGAAGGCAACGTGTAACAAATATAATTTATAATTTGATATGGAGGGAAGTATTGGATACCATCGGATAAGAATTATTCTGCACCGCCCATTAGAGATTCAGAAGACGACCATTTACTACATTAAAAATGTAGGTAGGTAGGTAGAGTTTCAAGTGAGTGGTGTAACACCCTTCCACCGCGACCAATCGGTGCGTATCCCTGTGGCTCACACCTTTTTATATTTCTCCCATACCGGTCCAGACTCTAATAAATCTGATGATCCTGTTGGGAGAGAGATCTTTCACACTCCACGGCAACAAGGTGTCATCGCCAAGGGGTGCGAGTCTTGGTCGTCCCATTCCTGGTCAAGAGCGGAGGTGTTCTGCCGATTCATCCCCCTCCATGCCAGACGCGGCGGCATTCATGGCATCTATTGCTAGGCCGATCTTGTGCATGTGATACTTTAATCTACCCAGTATCCCGTGTACAGGATACTAAGTTTTAATGTGTACTCTTGATTGCTCCAGTAAGTTTTTGACACATTGTTGGATTTCGGTGGGCTTATGAAGAGCCTTCGAAGTGTCTGAAGGCCGTGAAGTGATCACCAACAAAATTAGTAAGAAAGTAGTAGAGCTACATTTATATTTATTATTAACATGAACAAACCACCTTTTTAAAACAAGAAATTGACCAGACCACATGTTGATGAAGTAACCGTACACTTAAAGCACGCTCTTCAAAATCTGGCAAGTTAGAGATAGGGTGGACTAAGATGCCCGGGGATAATCTAATCTATTTCATAAGATTAAAGCCCAAAAGCCTCAATAGAAGTCTAGTCCTAGCTATTATCCGCTAATTATACTAGCTATTGTCACCACTATACATGTAAACATAATAATAATAAAATATATTGTTTATAAATACGGTGTTTTGTTTTTTACCACTCAGTATATTTTCAAGCAGGATTTGTGGCTGCAAAAATCTGCACTATCAATTTAAATTTTACGTTCTTATTATTGTAAAGGTATGTACACAGAAAATGTGAAACCAAAACCAACCTACATCTGGCGCAACGATGGAACTATCCAATAAAGTATTGTTCACATTACTTGATCATCTGGAACCAATCCGGTTTTGCCGAGGTTCTTTAATAAGGAATTTGTCAAGTAAAGGTATTAAGACAACGATATCATTATATTACCATCTAATTAAGCCGTGTTGCTCCAATTGGTTATGAGGATGAAAATAAAAATATAAAAAATATAAACTAAATGCTGCTGATGCACAATTGGCACTATGATAAAAATGAATGGCGACGGCAACGTTGGAAGCTTATGCTGGTCGGCATTGACACTTGCGAAGCCAGGCCATTATCGTAACTTGCGTATGAACTGGGATAACATTCTTTTACTGTGCTACTGTTTACTAACCTCAACTGGCGAGTGGCAAGGCCAATGAATGCGCTGGTTCACGTTCATTTGGCCCAATAAGGTGTCCACATACATCCAACCAACGCCAACTAATTCGTTGGTTGGCCTTAGTTGACGATATGTGTACATGCCGGACACACATTATTCGTTTGCAAATCACAGATAAGATACCTAAAAACTATTAAAAATAGCCAAATTTTTTTTCATTTATCTACTTAGTTAAGTAACCACAAGTAACAATATTTTGTTCAGGTAAATGTTTTTGAGTGTTTCATAATTTTACCTCTAAAACAATTTAAATATCCGATTAAAACAAAATGTTTAAATACCTTTATATTTTTCGTAAAATTTGCTTTCAAAATATACAGATTTAATTTTAAAATATATTTTTTATTATATAAAAATATTGAGCACTTTGTAAGATGTAATGCAAAAGACATTTAGGCCAATCAATAAAGTAATTAAGGCTTTTTTTTACTTTCTTTGTGACCGGGCAGAGAAACGGTTATTAATTTAATTTTCAATAACAAAGTAAGATAAAAAAAAAGTAAAGAAGGAG
>JAHBCN010009181.1:0-36066 GCA_019359885.1 Listronotus oregonensis | reverse complement strand
CCCTTTTTAAAGTAAGAAAAGGCCTTGGAACACAACGCCATCTAATTTACTGCAATTTGAGTGCCATTTTTGTAACACAGAATGGTTGAATCTTACTTCTAGAATCCATATTTATTTTGTTTGTGTTCAAAAGAGGATTTTGTCAACTACTCATTTAATATTGCCTCATCAACAAATCCAACTTCAGGGAAATGCGCCCCTACCTCATTTGTATTAATATCTCTTAATATATAATGCCTCCTTATTATAATGCACCTTTTGCAAGAGATTAACATAAAACTCTTATTTGGATTAAATGCTTTTTTTATAGAATTTGTCAAATTGTTATTAAAGATTTTTATATTTTTTTACAATAGGGTCCTTGCACGAAAAATAAAGTTTATAATTTCTATGTATTCGATTAAATATGGGTCTAAAATTGGTGTAAATTAGTATACTGATAAAAAAAGTAACTTCTGAGATATTTAAAAAAATAAAAGTACAAAAAATTAAAATTTTTTAAAAACGATTCTGATTGGATAGCGTCATACTAGGTAATAATTTCCCAAAATTTCCCCAACTTAATTGTACTGTTTGACAAAAACTTGAAATACCTATTTGTTTTGGGAGATGAGAAATGAATTTCAAAAAATCTCTGCTCGTATTACTGTCATAAAACTGATAAAGAATATTTACATCAAAGTGATATTCACAAACAAACAAACTAGATGTTGAAGAAAACCCTTTTCAGGATCACGCCCCCCCTGCTTGAACCCAAAGATTCCTTAAAGCCTTATCAGATGGAACTTGAACAAAAGTCTTTCCAGGCATATTAATAAGGTATTTTTGCAATGAGAAATTATACACCAACGGTAAATTTTACCTTTTTGAGACACAACCGTAAAAATCCAATACAAATCACACAGAACAAGAGCAACGATAAAATGAAAACAAAATTGCAAAAGCGAGGTTAAAAAACCGCCCATTTCAATGCGTACATCTAGTGTACATTCCATGTGTCATTGTACCAATGCCAAAAATTGTACTATGGGGTATTTGGCAACCGAATTTACCTATAAATGACGTCATTTATAAGTAACCTGAAAGCTTTTTCCCGGGGCCCTTTTTGAATTTGAAGTTATTAAATCGAAATATCGGAAAAAAAAGGAATTAAAAAAAAAACAAGTAGTGGGTTTTTGAAGAACGGTCTATAATAGTGCAAACGACATCATTAAAAAAATGTGCAAGGACCCTTTTTTAAAATTTTTAAAATTTTGGGCCCCTTTTCAATTGACCAAACTATCTGTCTAAAAATCTCCAGATAATTTTGTTGATTTTTTTTTTTAATATAAAATTAAAATTTTTAAATGTTTTTTTTAATAAAAATCTAATAATTAAATAATCGTGAAAATAGGTTTATCCTGTAAAATAAAAAGTGTTCTACCATAAAATTATTCAGATTGGCTAGGTTCGAGAAGGTGGAATTTTAGGAATGTTTGTGCATTTTTGAGGTTAGGTTGGAGTAAAGTGGTATAATTTAAAAACTAGGAGTTTCCAAAAAATTTTACTTTAGATTCAAGATCAGCGCCCCAAAAAACCCCCCATGTAATAAATTTTAATATAATCGGCAGTAGGCCCGATAAGTAAAAAATTAACAAAAAATCTATGGACACCCAAAAAACAGTTTCACTATAAAAAACACAAAAGCATAGAACTAGAAACTTACTTAAGCACTGTCGTCGTTCTTCTTGTAGTCCTCGTTACAATCTTCTCTACATGGTTCCCGGAAGCTATGACTTCTTTATCAATTAATTCCTGGCTCAAAAAAGGGGTCCGAGATCTGGATCTACTGGACCGTAGCTCCATCACGCTTTTGCTCATTTTTGCCTATGAAATGTATCTTAACTCTTATAAATACATTTAACCTTTTAATTCTTAAAATAGAAATAAAGCTCTTGAAGAGTTATGTGATTTTATTTGAAGAATTAAGGGGATATGCCAGTAATAATATGAAGAATATTCCCTATTTATTGTTAAATAATTGTATGCTATAATTATTTTCGACTGAGAAAAACACCTTAATAAAACATGTATTTCATTGGTTCAAAAAGTCAGTTACCATAGATACAACAACAAAAAAATCTATTTATAGTCAGTACTTACTAGATGTTTTTCTCAACTGAAAACGACCAGATTATAATTTTATAAGCTGAAGACTCGATATGTTTATGAGACAAGATCAATATTTCATTGGTTTCTATAGTAATCTAAACCATTAAAGCGTTCATATATTATGGTAATGAAGAATCAATGAATCCTAACTAACTATACCTACTTAATAAACAAAAAAGAAATCTGGCATACCCTCTTAAATCACCAAAATTATCCTACAGGAATAGCCTACTCTGTCCCCTCGAAGAAGCGTTAAAAATAACCTAAAGAAGCGTTCTATTTTTAAACAAAACCTAACGGACGCTTTTGGTCGTTAATTTTAACAAATAAACCCGCCCACAGATATCAAATTGTTGATATTCTTCACCAATCATCGCCAAAATTTATTCTAACCTTTAAAAGTAAATTTCTGGTTGATACAACACTTTTTTACGCAAAAAACTGCGTAAGAGTACACGATAATCACTACTCTTCACGAAAAATTACACATTGTGCACGTTTTTTAACTCTACCTAACAGAATAGGTAAATAAACACACGGTCACCAAAAAATTCTCATTCAGAAAAAATGTTACGTGAAATTGATGACGTCATTTGTATTTTTGTTGATTTTTAAGATTAGGCAAATTCTTATGAGTAAATTACAAACGGGTCAATTTCGATTAGTCGACGAACGGTACCGGTTTATGTCGTCATCTTTGTTTAATCGGTGCAAAAGACAAAGTAAGATGGTAATTAAAATCTCAGTGTTTGGACTGTATATTTGCATTTTGTAGACCTCCTTGGCTAGGCAACCAACAATACTACAAAGTTGGTAAAGTTTATTCCCTAATCTCCCCAGTCAGATAGCCAGTGTTACTTAACAAAAAGTTACCCATCAGTAATTGTTACCAATTTGATGTTAAGTTTACGACAATTTGTTACTGAGTCAAGTTTGCCTCCAAGGTGTTGACAATCAATCAGCGGAAATTGCATGGAAATTGTCAGCAACACTTGTCAATAACCGTGCAATGACTTGCACTTTAACTTTTTGTAGCCAAGTTGACCTCAAGTTGTATAGTTATAAGAAATTTACTGCTAATTTTCCCACAACTTTGTACTTGACAACTTTTCTGACAACAATTTCCGGCAAATTGTCATCCACGATGGCTATTTGAGTCGCCACTAACTACAAGTTACGTGAAGTTACCAAGTTACTACATGATTGGTCTTGGTTGCCCCTAGCAGGTGTATGCTCGAAGATTTTTGGTAGCAGAAATGTTTTCCTTAATAACCAGGCAACCAACAATGCAGAAAGTTAGTAATATAAATTTTTTTTTTTCCCAAATTTTTTAAATTTTAATATAATTTAGTATACCCAAACTATCCTAAATGGCAATATTTTTATATCTAGGTAACTTTCGGGGGATAGAATTAAAATAAGTATAGGAGTTTCTATAATTAAAAAAAAAACCCCAAAATGAAAAATATGAGGGAGTATAGGTATTTTTTTTTTAAATTTAAAAAAAAAAACTTTTTTGCACCCTAATACTTTATGGACGTCCCCCCGTTTACTTCAAAATAGGTTAAAAAAATTTTAAAATACTATTTAACCATATACCTTACATAAGCACATTATCTACAAATCTTATTTTAAAAGGGATTAATTTATTTTTCCCCCCATCGTTAACCCTAACTATATACCTAAAAAAAGAAAAAAACTGATGCAAGCTGGTATGTTTTTTTAAGAAGGATGCTTTTTTTTGTTTAAATTAAAACTTTTAAAACATAATAGCGGGATATCCTCAACTAATAAAAAACAAAAACAACCCTCTGCATAGGCATCAAAAAGTGCTGCCGCCTGTTAACATTTAAAATAAACCGTAGAAGCAAAAAACGTAAAAAAATACGGGCTGTCCCATTTATAATGTTTTTTTTGGAACACCCTGTATAAATGCTTATATTTTTTATAACACGCCTTGTAAAATAAAGTTGACGTGATTGAGCTTTTCTTAAATAAAGAACCTAATAATTTGTTTTTTATTTAAAATAAAAATATAGTGTGACATAAAAATGTCCACAAAATAGAAAAAAAAAATCGGGAATAATGGAAAAAAAAGTCATTATAGTATATTATTTTGGGGGAAGAAGCCCATTACCCCGATTTCGAAAATTACGGAGAGCGTGAGCGAGCCCCAAAATTAAAAAGAGGTGTAATGGGCTTCCCTTTTAAAGTTGTGTACTATACTTTTTCTACGACTTTATGTTTTTTTTTTTTATAAATAAAAGAAAAAATTATGTAAACTTTAAGTAACAATACAAATAATAATACAAACATTTGCGTTGTCGGGATGTTTTTTTTTTTCATAGCCATTTTTTAAAAAAATCTATTGAAAGTTTTCAAGATTTTGGGGTCTGGGGGCTAATGCGATTGTGGAACTGTTACGTTATATATATATATATATATATATATATATATATATATATATATATATATATATATATATATATATATATATATATATATATATATATATATATATATATATATATATATATATATATATATATATATATATATATATATATATATATATATATATATATATATATATATATATATATATATATATATATATATATATATATATATATATATATATATATATATTTAAAAAAAAAAACGTAACTGCCCTTACGCACAGTTTGGCTTCTACTTGCAATTATGGAAGAAAAATTAATTGAAGAAGTACAAAAGTCATCCTTATGTACGTTTTACACCTTTCATCGTCAAGGAAATTTTTTTAAACAGAACATGAAATTCACCAAACTCGCGCCTACGTTGGTTTTTGGGGATGAACCCAATACCCTCTCGATTCGGTCTGTAACGCGAACAATGCCGCAAGAATGGCTATCTTTTCCCTTTTTTTTTATCCAACCAATCCATTTCTTCGAGGGTCTACCATTAGAAAATAGTTAAAAAAAGCTGGCATGATACTAAACCCTTTTTATCTTCACATGCCAAAAAACCATCGAAATGTCAGCATCACATTTTTTATCCCCAACATAGAGATTTTCCGGCATATCTGATGTGTCGTCTTCTGACGTGTCGTTTTCCCCACGTGTTAACACGACACGTTTTAAAAAATGTGTTCGTACCTTTACAGATAGTGTTTGTAATTAGAGATTTACTGATAAAGTAGAGGTTTTAATTATTTTTCAATATAGGAGAAAAAAAAGTTTATTTAAAGGATAGCTCAGTTCCATTTAAGTGGGGTTCAGTGTTACCAACTCTCCCAAATTTTTTTAGGTAGATCTACCTACTTTTAACTTTTTCTACAAACCTACTACCCTGGATGAAAAATCTCCCCCCTTTTTTTTAAATTTTTCAAAAATTTGATTTAAATTTTTTTTAAAATTAAATATTAATACCTTTACTTTTTTTTTACCAACCAAATTATTTATTTTTTTTTTTCTTTTTGGGGAATTTTTAATTTTTTTAAAAAACTAGAAAGGGCGTTGTTGTACATAACCTTCAAAAAACCCAGCTTATTTTCAAACTTCAAATCGTCCGTCTTTCGGTTCTTCCGTCATTTATTATTTAAGTTTTCCCATATTCAAAATGATTTAGAGTGAGAATAAATTCGGAAAAAAAAAATTTATTTTTTTTTTTGGTTGATATTTGGTTGGTTAAATAAATAGGTCATAAAATAATCCACCAATCCCTTATGCTGTTAGTCTTTGATTTGATTTTATTTTTTTTTTTGAAAATTGACAATTTGGTTTTTTCTTATTGGTTTTTTAAAAAAAATCAGTAAAATAATTTATTTTTATTAAAACAGTCAGTTATAGAAATTATATTCAGTGCAGATTCTTTATAAGCCCGGGGGGTTGCAACTCTGGGGGGTGAGATTATAGTACCAGGGCCACAAAAAAATTTAGTACATTTGGAAAAAATGCAGATTAGAAAAAAAGTAATCGTTTTTGGTATTCTGGGGGCTTTTTAAGACAAACAGCCATGAGAGGGGGGTTTCTCCTTACCCCCACTCTCCATATTTTATTGGGAGTGTTCAGTAGTTTGCATCAATTAAAGCAATTAATGTGTTGTACGCTAAAGGAGCTATATTAAATGTAAAATACTTACTTTTTTAAATACAGAGGGTTTTTTTTCATAACAAAGAACAATGGGCAGCCTAGTCCAGACATTTAAAACTTCTTAACAAAAAAAAGTATAAACATAAACAATAAATAATTTCAAAACAGTTTTTAAGTTTTTTTTTAAATTTAAAAAAAACCACTAAATTAAGGTGGTAGATCTACCGACTTTTAATTTTGGATTATACCAATTTCTACCGATTTTTGGCAAATATTTTCTAAAATTAGGGTTGGCAACACTGCGTACGTTCGAAAATTTAAAAGGGGGGGGAGCGGTTTTGGGGGTCACCTCCGGTGCTGACTTGTTTTGTTTACGTTCATTTAGCCATTTGGTTTTTTGTGTTTTAAAGGGTTTTATGTTTTAATTTTGTTAAACAATATGAGTGTATTGGAGTACTTTGAGTGTAGTTTTGACTAAAGAAGACAAACATTAGTTTCGTTTTGTTAATTGTGTGAAACAATTCGATTAAGGACAAAAAAAGTAAATAAAATGGCCACTATTCTTTGAGCAAATAAGCTTCTTGTCTAATATAATATAATAGTAATTTCAGTGCTAATTATTTTTTTAGAACATTATGCCTGGGAGAATATGTGCTGTTGCTGTGTGCAGAAACAATCAGTTAGTCCTTAAAAAGCAAGGCGTAAGCATAGTGTTTCACTGCTTTCCAAATGGCAAGGATTCAGTGTCTACCACAATACGAAAAAAGTGGGTGCAACTCTGCGGAAGAAGCGACAAATTTAACATAGATGCTTCGGCAGTTTGCTCAGATCATTTTACAGCTAATGACTACGAAAGGGATTTACAGCATGAATTATTAAGTAAGTACAGGGTGGCCCGTTTATTTTGGGACACTACCTTATCCCATAAAATACAAGATACAGAAAAAAGTTCCATATAAATGTTTCTTAGTTTAATTTATGTTTTAACAATATTTTTTTAATTTTTTTTATACGGGGTACTCCATTTTCCAGGGAAAACCCATCAACTTTCTTAATTTAAAGGGACACCCTTATATTATTGCACCTTTTATTTTACGTAAAATTTAAACATTTCATATATAATGTCTTATATTAAAACTTATTTTTTTTGACATATTTTGAATTTTTTTAAAAAATAATGTTTAGGCCCCTAAAATTTATCAATTTTTCGATAGGTTTTTTTTTTTAATTTAATAAATTTTTTTTAAAGAACCTTCTTTAAGATTTTTATAATATTTTGATGACTGTTTATAAGGGCTTTAAAAATAAGTTAAAAAAATGAAATTTTAATTGCCAAAAATAATTTTTTTTAAAGGGGAAACCCCAAATTTTATTTTTTACTTATTAGAATTAAAAAAGGGGTAATTTGTGTAAAGTTTTTTTATTAAAAATTTTGTATTTTTTTTGAAATATAATATTTTTTATTGAAAAATGTATAGTCTTATATGGTTTTAAGTTTATTAATAGTTCCATAACACTTTTAAAACAATCGATACAGAATGTATATTTTTAAAAAATTTGGGGAAAACTAGGGGTTTTTTTTTTTTTTTTTATAAAAAAAATATTCCCAAGTAAAGTTATGTAAAAAGCTTTTTGGCTTAAAATAGTTTAAAAAAAAAAAAAAATTTTTTAAAATTATCAGTGTTGATTTTTTTAAATGTCATAAAATTTAATTTTTTAAAAAAAGTTTTGGTTATTTTTCTGAAAATTATTTTTTTTAATGTAAAGGTTCAAAAAAAAGGGCAGTCCCTTTAATTTTCAAAAAAAATTGTAAATTTGAGACACCCGATAATGAAAGACTTGCTGGGGAAGAAAAGGGAATGGTTGCTTCATTGCTTGCGTCATCTAGCGTTGACTCGAGTTTACCATCAACATCTAAACGTCATCTTGATGAGTCTGTATCCCACGAAAAT
Organism: Listronotus oregonensis; assembly: GCA_019359885.1. NCBI lineage: Eukaryota > Metazoa > Arthropoda > Insecta > Coleoptera > Curculionidae > Listronotus > Listronotus oregonensis. The sequence continues at coordinate 27,890 of JAHBCN010009181.1, read as the reverse complement.
TTTGGTTAGAAATTCAAATTTACATAAATCCTTTCAAGCAGACCCCGAACACGGTCTGAGCCTGAACCAGTTAATTATAAAATAATGTATGAAGAGCTGCTTCAGAAATATTCTTCTTTAAAAACTAGTTCCGAGGAGAATATTAAAAATTTGAGGGCCTCATTAGCATATTATAAAAATAAGTGTAACAAGCATTGCCAAGCACAAAAAACTAAAATTCTTAAAAGAAAAAATAGTTATGGCAGTGAACGAGGTAGAGTTGGGAAAAAAAATTGTAAATTAACAAAATATTGTTTTTAAATATAATAAAATATACTGTTTTTTAGTTGTGTAGTTGTGTTTTTTTTTTTTCAGTTTTGAATTTATGTATATAAAATCATAAACAATAAGAAAAATATCTATAATTTCTTATGCTTATTGTGATTTATTGTTTCTAAATAAATTCGTAAGTAAATATTTTATGCCTATATAATGTTTTTTAAGTATCCCAAATTAATTTCGTAAAATGTTTTAAGGCACTTAGAATAACTAAACTATAGATTTATTACAAATAGTAAAATTATTTATTATCCTTCTGTTCAAAGTGAAGACAATATTTTGAAATGTATAAGATCCAAATTTCGTCTACATTTATTTTGCATTAAAAGCTTTTTCTAAATTCGCAGAAAATGCCATATAACGCATAGAAGCGCTTTCTGCCCAGCACCGGTGGTGACGGCACAGCGACTTTGACCCTGGCAGACAGATTCGGCAAACTGAGCTATCCTCTTGTAAGGGTCTCATAATAGACTACCCATTTTAATTTATAAAATTAAACCAACAAAACTAATTTATTACTTAATTACAATTTACTCTTTGGGGATTTATATAACGTACTATTATCCAAACTTTTAAAATTACGCTTTTAAGTAAGTACCATTAACTTCAATGCACTTTTCAAGATTTGACGAGAAATTTTATGAGGCGATGAAGGAAAACCTGATCTATTCACCGGACCTCTTCAGGAATTTGGACTTTAAGATCTTGGATGTTTTCTGGACGAGTTGCAAAAAGCTTTGACTTTAAATAGCCTTGCAGAAAAAAGTCTGGTGCAGTTAATTTCGGGGACCTTAAAAGCCAACTTAAATCCCCAAATATGAAATGAGTCGGCCATTAAACACTTCTCGCAGAACTCTTTTAGAGTTTTTAGTGGTATGTAGTGTCGCTTCATCTTCTATTAAGTTACTCCTTATGTTTTCACGCAAAAAAACTCGTTGCTGAACTGAATAATGTATGAGAATTAAAACTAAACATTAAATTATGTGTTCAGACCTAATGATGCTTTATTAGAAAAATTACCTATCTATTTATTTCAATATCAAAAAATCCCGGAGTTGTCAACACTGTGGCCTACAATCACGAGATCGTCTGAAATAGGTATAAAATTGTTGTTAGTGCCCCCTTTCGAAGAGTAGCTTAAATATTATTTAATTATTAGTCTGCGTCATCTAGCGTTGGGTGAACAAACTATCACGTAAAAAGCAGATTTCTGTATCTATAAATTTAGAAAGCAGTATTGATAATCCACGAAACTCAGTCCGTCTTTATTTTTCTTCACGTTATAATATACCTATCTCATAAAAATATTCTCCTTGTTTTTAGCACTGCCGTGTATGAAAAACCAAAATAACGCACAAGTAAGTTTTTAAATTCGTTTTAAAAATTTAATAAAATAGTCTAACGACGTCTGAAAATTTACTGTTTATTAAAAACGCATTAATAGTGCGACGCAGCGATTTTTATGACTGAATTTTTTAGTTCTTTGAGGCAATAGGAATTTAAATATATAATCAATCTGTTGAAACTTTTGGGTGCAAACTTTTAAACTAAACAACAAAAATATAAAAAATGCAATAAACATAAAAATTCTTTGGAAATAAGTGGTATAACATTAAATCTCTAGTACTAAACAAAAATAAAATAGTTTCCAGGTCTTTATGGGGGCTGTTTATACAATTTTAGAAACCAAAAAGTAATAACTCACATCCTTACAGAGTTATGATAAAAGGTATGATGGTAAAGAACTTTAGTATATTTTGGTGACCCCCTACAGATGCTTGACTTTAAACTTTTTAAAAACTTGAGGAGTCTATACACAGATTTTAGTTTAATCCGAAATCAAATCATCTGAATCCGGTATTTTATGACATCTGTACAAGTGGTTGACTTTAAACTTGGCATAAACCTAAAGAGGCCCTTAACGCAGGTTCGCTTTACTGATATCAAGTCACCTAAATTATTAATAATGATACAGCTAAAAGAGTTTACTTAATGAAATATGGAGGAAGTTATGATATAAGATTATCCAGGTATTTTTTGGACACCCTGTGGGAGTAGTTTGACATGGTATCCGCTCAAATGCCGCCCGTTATACGAATTCATGCTAAAAATGTAAGATTTTTTCTTTTTCGGCTAGTTTTAATGAATATATAAAAATATATAGCATATTTTCTAATACTTAAGAGAAAGTTCTGCGATTTAATGTTTTTAATTTAACACATTTTAAAGATTAATAAGATTTTTATTGGTTTGCAACAACGAGATTGTCTACTATAGGTATAAAATTATTATCAGTGCCCTCTTTCGAAGAGTAGGTAAAACATTATTTTTTTGATAGTCTGCGTCATCTAGCGTTGGGTAAATAAATTATGAAGTAAAAACAGATTTCTGGAATATAGAAAGTAGTTTTGATAATCTATGAATTTCAGTCTGTATTTTTCTTTACGTCATAATATATCTGTTTCATCCAAATGTAATCCTTGTTTTTAGAACTGTCGGGTACGAAAAACCAAAATAACGTATGTATATTATAAAGTGAGTTATAAAAATTCTTTCAAAACATCCAAGAAAGTCAACAACGTCTGAAAATCTGACACTTTAGATTATGTGAAATTTTGTATAAGCATATTGTTAAATTCATCAGATGGTTTAGCGCTGAAATCTATCGGAATTTACACTAGATAACCGCTAGTTTTATCCTTGTCCATATACTACTAAAACAACGGCCATCTTTTTTTATCGCTTTTCCATCAATTAATTTAAAAACGGCTTGATGAAACAGCGATTAGTGCGCAAATTATGCAGTATTTTCATTTTGTTTTTAAAAATGGACAAAAAAGTTAAAAGACTTTACGAATTAAGAAAAATTTTATTTTCATATACTACGAGAAGCAGCCTGGCCGCTTGGCGGTGCGAGAGATAAAAAAATATCAGTATATACCCCGCTCTGCGTGCTATGTGGGCAGGGTACACACCTCTCCTCGCCGACCAATCAATTACATAAATCTCTGCTACTATAAAATATTATTATGGAATAACGATGATCTAGATAGTTTTATTATCAAGAATTAAACACCATTACATTGTACCTTAGTATATATATTACGAAACAATATACAACTTAAAAAATAAATGATGGGATTTTGGGAAACCTATGCACAGTTTTTAACAACTCAACAAAATGCCTTTTAAAATTCAATAAATTTATCTAACTTTATTTAAATCACTTAGTATTTTGACTGCTTCTGTTTGAGTACTGCTTGTACACATTTCGCCATAGTCGGGGAAGCTCTACTTATAGAATCTGTCATAAAGTAGTCTTGGAGTTCTTTCAGTTTTACATCTAAGGGAGTACTGTCTAGTTGGGTTTTTCTATTCTGAAACAAAATATGTTTTAAGTTATACATTATACAGGATATACAGGGTGTTAAGTACATTAAATGGGTGAGCATCCAAACCTATTACCAAAAATGATATGGCACATAACATGGGATTCTGGGTCTTGAACGATTTTTTTAAAATTTGAGTATGTTGTTTCTCAGATCAATAGGAGCACCATTTAAATGGGACATTTTTGTGCAGGCCTATAGGGAGGTCCAAAAAAATTACAGAGAAGTTAAAGCTTAAATGTTATTGTTTTAAAATATTTGTTTTCTGAAATAAATGAGGTTATAAACTCTTAAATTATAACATGTTATACATTGTTAAAATCAGAATAAAAAGCACTATTTGGCTGCGTAAAAATCCAATATGGCGTCCATATGAAAATAAACTTGATGATGATTCTAAAAACTGAAACGTAGAAAATGAAAATTGACTACTGGTCATATTCAAAAAAGTTGGTTTTTCTAAAGAGGTTTTTAACATTTGAAAATTTTCTCAGTTATAAAAAACAGTGGCCGATTTTCGAAATGCAGTTTGTAGTTTTCTTCAAATTCTCAAAAAATTCCGAATAGATAAACCATGTAGTAAACAGGTTTAGCTTATTTAACATAATTGAAAACATAAAACTTTCCCCATTAACCGATTTATCTATCGTGGTTTTCAAGATCCCCATACATTCCCCAACAATATATATATATATATATATATATATATATATATATATATATATATATATATATATATATATATATATATACAGGGTGGCGCAGTGGGTATTAATGCTTTAGAGTGCCATTATGAATATAATTAATGAAAATAACTCAAGGTCAAGCTATATTTTGATTACACATAGTACTAAGTTTTACAACAAAAATTATCTTTGAAAATAATGCTTTTAAATGGCCACCACGTTTTTCTGCTAAACATTCCGAAGTCAGATTGAAACTTTCTATAACTCAGAAGCAACATATTCATCCTGAAGTTTATTACTTTGATTTCGAAAGTAATGTTGTCTTTTTAAAAGTCAGCTTTGAGTTCAAAACCTAGCTAAATATCCCATAAGAAAAATCAGGGCTGGTCGTAGGTAGCTTCGGTGCCAGTTAAAAACGCCATAACGGGATATAAGTCGACCAGGGAACATGTTTCTTAGAGCAGCCATGTAAATTAGCGCAGTATGGCTTTTGGAAGAAGAAGAAGAAGATGGAGGCTGTTTATTAGCCCAGAGAACCGGCAAATTTTGTTTATTCACAAAGTCCGATAAATGGAAATGCGCCTCATCAGACATTATTAAATTATTTTTAAACTGTCATTGCACCTTAATAACGGACTCCGAATCAGAAAATATGCCCTAATGCAAAAGCTGTTGATTGACTGGCCACGCATCCGTACTACAAAACTGCACTCCATGCGGAATATTTTAAGCGGTTAAATGTCCCCTCCACTTCTACTTTCTTATATTCGACAGTGGCATCTCAAAAATCGTCAATACCATTGCGCCACCCTGTATATATATTATAATTTTCGCATAAAAATTTTTATTTTCAACGTTCTGTAATAATATATTAATCAGCGAAAATACTAAAGTTACCTTATTAGTAGAGATCATTCAACATGGATTATAGAGCGTACAAACATCAATAGCATTATTACTATTATACAAGAAATTTTAATTTGTGTCGCTATGTTTGCAATATAAAAAGTATACAATAATCTTTTATGATCGCTTAAAAAATGTGTGTTTATGTTGAATTTTTTAACAATGACTGGTTTAAAGGTAACTATATTAATTTTTGTAATATTAGTCACAGCTCTATTGTGTTTTTTCTTTGTATATTGTAGACGTTCTGGATAAAGTACCTCATACTAGAGAGCCGAAACGTTAATTTTAAAAAATTATATTTGCATTATTAGAAAAATTTTGTTTTATCTGCCTTAAAACCCAAGTAATTACTAAATAATAAAACAATATACCTAAACAAGGGAAAGGAAAGAAACCACTTAAACTATATATATATATATATATATATATATATATATATATATATATATATATATATATATATATATATATATATATATATATATATATATATATATATATATATATATATATATACACGTTCGGCGCTTGAAAATTTCGAATATGATTTTTGCGCACATATAATGTAGGGTAATATAGTTAGAGACGGAGTGAGAGAGAACAAATTTCGCTCCACCCTGGGCGGTTATCGTCGTCGTTGCGCCATCAGTCCGGTCAAAGTTCGGTTTACCGATACCCCGCACGGTTATTAGTCGACGTTTACAATTTATTTCCACCTTTAATTAAGATCTGATACAGTAATAAAATAAAAATGGTCTTCACTGTTAAACAAAAGATTAATATTAAATTATATTCTGTTTTTGACTTATGCGATAAGCACGTTAAAAAACAACATACATTTTTATCTATCGTGAGCGCGTAAAATTTCAATACTGATTCGAGGCTGACCTATGGCTCCAAGCGCTTGCTAAACATCACTGCGAGCCAGCCGAAATTAAATTCACATCGTAGAGCGGTACTTTGGGAATCTGGCGTCGCTATCGGTATTCTCTATGCAGAAATGTTCTGTCTACTCTATCTATTAGTGTTCTTAATACATTAAAATTCAATCCGTAAGATCAATGCCAACGGAATATATATATATATATATATATATATATATATATATATATATATATATATATATATATATATATATATATATATATATATATATATATGTGCAGTTGCATTTATTTTTGAAAACATCAGTTATATTAATAAAATGATAAATGTTTTCTGGGTATCAATTTATATTGTAAATTTAAAAAAATTAATTAGAAGACTATAATTGCATATTAAAACGTAATTTTAAAGTTCGAAGAATCTTTCATGATAACAGTTTTTAAAATTGTGAAATATAAAGGTATTTTACTCTTGAGCAAATTTCATATTTTTTGATATACCCCGTATAGGATTGATAAAATTTAATATCTGATAATTGCATTTTAAATTTTAAAACATGCAGAATTTTTTATAAAAAATAACTTTTTTTCATAAAATAATAATAAAAAAGTTTCATATGTTGCCAACTTAAGTAGACACACTGTATATATTTTAAAATTACTCAATTGTCTGGTAAATTTAATGTACATACTTAATTAACGCCCTGTACATGTACACAATAATATTGAATGTCAGATTGTTACCTTAGCTAAATCTTGTGCCTGCTTAAAGAAATTCGCATTTCCGCCGCTCCGTATCTCGTCAAATGTGGAGCAACCTCGTCCAACCTTTCCCGGACTTCGTTCAAATTATCATACGGCAATTTCGCTCCCACGATTTCGGAGAGGGCCCTGATGACTTTCCAGTCTTCCCTAGCCCTTCCTGGAGGAGACACCGCCACTAAAGTTTGTTGGGCTCTGCCTTCCGTGTTGACATACGTAGCCTGTTTCTCGGTGTATGCTGCGCCGGGCAAGATGGCGTCGGCGATAGCGGCACCTTGGTCTCCGTGATGGCCTGGAAAAAAATTTAAATGATCCTGGTTTGTTTTAGGTTAAAATATTAAAATTAATTGGGATTAACGTACCTAAATAAATGACGAAAGAGTCTTTGGGTAAGTCTGACTTGTCTATCGCTCCTTCGTCCGCTCCGAGAAGTAGTAATACTTTAGGGTTAAGTTCTCTAATTCTGTCGACTCCTGGGGCGTAACCTATATCTAAGGCAGCTACCTGCAAAGAAAATGCAATATAACATTCAAATTTGATTCAATAAATAATAGTTTAAATAATAATTAAGGTAAAAATCATTTTTGAAGTATAAAGAGTTTGTATTACAGTGATGGAAAGTCCAATATAGTCCAGTAACTGAAGGGACAAAGTTGTAAATAAATCTGTACAGTTTTCCCTTGTGGCGCAATTCTTAGGTCTTTGGGATGCTTTTGAGCGAAAAAAAGTTTATCAACATTAACAGGAGAGAAAGCGCTAAAAATGGCCCCTCAAATCCCGAAAAATGGGTTTCCTGCTAATATCTGCCAAAATATGCGAATTGGAGAATTTTTGTTTAGACAAAAAATGAAGACTGCCTTGTAATCTCCAAAAATGGTCCTTATAATTTTTTTCGAAAAATCGATAGTTTTTGAAATAACGGGACCCAAATGTCTCTTCATTTCAGCTGCCGCTGTACCGCTAGAATACCGCTATCTTCATGGATTCACTTATAAGCGGGCGGACGAATGTTATTTTTTGGCAATAATGCATTTTTTAATATTCAAAGTTCATCGGAATGGAAACCCGTACCTATCATTGCATATGAGTTTGGGTCCTTTCCGATTTTCCTAGAAAATTGAAAAAAGTGGTCAAAGTTTTTTTTTCACAATATTTTAATAATGATAATAATAATAACAGGCGACGTTTACGGAGAATTTGGGAATCCGAATTATCTGGAATAAATAAGGTCCTTGCAACCATCATGCTGGCAGTGCCTGTTTGTTTATTTTTTGGAGTGGTTAAGTGGACTAGGAGGACTGCGCGAGCTGGACGTCAGCACACGAAAAATGATGCATCTTCCGAGCATCCACCCGCCCTCATCAACATCCGGTATTTACCTCCCACCCACCAGGGAGTGTGGCTTTTTAGCTTAGAGTTTATGCCGATCGACTGGTTTTGAGTCTTGCTTGTCAAGTTGCCAATAGAACTGATCCACTGATGCAACTAGTAAGAGCACACAAAATAGCTAATGTGGAGCGTTTCTATTTAAGGCAAAGCGGAGAAATTGGTCTCAATTTGCAATAGATCCAAACGACGACCATCACTTTAAGACTTGAGCTAAAGCGTAAAAATGCAGTTAAAAAGCAGAACAGCAGATGTTTTAGAAATCACATTAATAAGCCGCAACACGGAGATTTTACCAAAACATAGAAAGACTAATCATCTCCCTCGTTTGGGTTTTTAAAATCTGCTGAGTCAAGTCTGAGACAAGGTTTCCTACTAGATGCCAGGATGGGGTGATAAACACATTGGTAATAAAGCCAGTTTTCTAACATTCCTGATACTCTTGTCGGCTTGTGACAGCACCCAAACACTAATGCACCTATTGTCAGCTTTCCAGTGCCTGCTGTAGTGGTACATCCACCGAATAACGATGCGCTTGGGTACTTTATTATCACCCAACATTTTACGGCATCGACGAAACAGCAATTTTGCCATTTGCTCCCGGCGATATCGAGGCAGTAGTGGAAAATGACAACTGTCGATATATTGGAATTATGCATTTCCAACTACGATCAAATTCGCGCCAATAAACCTGATATGTTCCCTTGATAAAAGAAATAACTCTATGTATGTATTGAGTTTCCCCCAGCGGAAACAACATCGATATAAAGGAACGGGAGAAACGAGCCAAATATTAGGATCTACTTGGCGAACTTGGAGGCTCTATCCGGAGTATAACGTGCGATTGGTTGTTCTGATTGTCGGCGTTTTGGGGGGCATAAGGAAAATGTGTTGGGGGAGCTGAAGTGTATTCCCGTTTTCAACATTCACCCGAACAACTGTGATTGCAGAATCTGTTGTCCTTGGGTCCCTTCGTTTACTGAGGCAAATGAATTTGGCCGAAGATCACTGACCGAGCGGACGCGAGGAGTGGTTTCGATACGGACGGCCTTCCGCATGACGCCCTATGGGGTCGGACCATGGGATAGCATGTCGGATTTTGAAATAATAATAATAAAAAAATAATTTATTAGTGCTTATATACAATAGTATTTACACAAGTCATTAAATATGAAACAGAACAGTTTAAAAAAAAAAACATAGTACAAACTAAAAATTAAAATAAATGGCTTTAAAGGAAAAAAAAAAACGTTAAAAAAATTTAACAAAAGTAAAACAACGTAACTACATTTAGGACAAACAACATGTTAAAAACGGTAATCCAAAAATTTTTTGTAATCGTAGAAGGCCTGACTGATAAGGAAATCTTTTATTTTTTCCCTGTACTGCCCGCTTGGCAGATTTTTTATGTAAATGGGAAGTTTAATATAAAATTTGGTGGCTAGATATCCCGGACCATCCTGACACCTCTTTAGACGCCAAAGAGCAGGCACCAAACTCTGCGAATTGCGCGTATTGTAGGAGTGTACTTCTTCATGTCGGGTATATTTTCCAGTATAAAAAGTGATGGCAGAGTTAGTACCTTAAGGTTTACAAAAGCACCCCTACAATCAGCCCTATATGGCAAACCAGCAACAATCCGAACAGCTCTCCTCTGCATCTGGAAAACCCCTGCAGCACCGGAGCTATGCCCCCATACAATAATAGCGTAACTCATTAAGGAGTGAAACAGTGAAAAATAGGTCTGCCTCAAAACATCTTGAGTCACACAATTCGCAATGCCACGCAGCAGAAACGCGCCTGAGGCCAACCGTTTGCAGCAATAATCGGTGTGTGCATCTCAGCGAAGCCCTGAATCGATGTATACACCAAGGAACTTGACGTTTGCCTCAGTTAAATGTTTCAGCATGTCACGCAACGAAAAAACTAATTTCTCGCTCGAAAGCATCCGCGAAGACCTAAGAATTGCGCCACAAATGAAAACTGTACAGATTTATTTACAGCTTTGGGTTTTCAAACATTGGACTAATACGTAAAATAATGTTGAAAGATACCTTTAAATATATACATACAGGTCAAGATAAAAAAGCATGGAAATACAAATTTTCCTCACCTGACTGGCTACTTTATGCAATACATTCAACACCTTCCATCCCTCGACCTGCGGGCTGGTGCTGGCGGACAATTTCTGCACAGCCGACAAGATGGCGCCACCGTCGGGCCTCTCTAATACTTCCGATCCGATTATGATCAAAGGTTTCTTCGCCGATTTCAGTTTCTTGCTGATCTCGTGCTGACCGCCCACCACTTGCTGCAGAACGCTGGGGCTGTCTCCCAAGTGTGTGTATTGGTATCTCAGGTCGACTTTGGGGCCGATCAGCGCCACTTCGAGTTCGTTATGAACGTACGCTTTCCTCAGCCTAGAGTTCAAGAGGGGCGCTTCCAACCGTGGATTGGTACCGACGAGAAGGACAAAATCTGCTTCTTCGGCCGCGGCGATCTTGTTGTTCAAAAGGTAGTTTGAGCGTAGGTCGGTTCCAGAACCGTCTACCGGGAAAGTGTGCTCGGTGCATAGGGCTTCTGAGCCTAGACGGTTCAGAAGGTCTTTTACTGAGACGAGGAGTTCCGCGTCGGCGAAACCGCCCGCGATTGCGCCGATACTGGATCCTGAAACCAATCAATCAATCAAAATCAAGCAAATTTGAAGGTATATGGAAGCCCAATGCTATGGCCTATTCGTTAAAAAATGTCCAGCCCAGTATGAAAATAACTGTCAGAGTTGGCCCCGCCGATTTTGCGCAATAACAAAATTCCACGAAATATTTTAATGTGTTGCCTACTTACACACCGATAAATCAGTGTGTAGATAGGCAACACATTATTTTTCTGGTGCAACAGCGCGGCGCGTATGAAACTATATCCGCGCTGTACCATCAACTGTCGTCGTCTCATCAACCCCCCTTCCAAGCAAATTTCATGTTTCGTTGTGGTTTGCGCCGTATTAATTTCGATTGTTTTTCTTAGGATTATATTTGTAGTTGCAAAAATTTTTTGATTATTGTTTATTAAATTGTGACCATAATTTTGTGTTTTTGTTTGTTACTTTTTTAATATCGTAAAAAAATGTTAGAGGTTGTATGGTTTGTTTGCAAATCCAAGGGTAGATACCCGGTATTTTTTACTTTAGGTAAGCATTTCTTATATTTAAATTAGGTGCTTCTTATGAGACGCAACATTAGGTAACCAAATAAATAATAAATTAATTATGAATAATAGAAAATAAAAATTTCATACGAAATAGTAGTAAGAAAAGTAAGGCAAATCTTGACTATCTTTTGGATGAATACCACAATATCTGTGTATTTCAATGGATGATTAAAAAGAAATAAGGTATTACATTTAGGTACTCTTATTTTATTTAATAATTTAGAACTTTCTTTTAAAGAATCAAAATTATTAATTACTGGGCAGACCAGGCAAATTTTAATATGTTAAAGCTCCTTTTAGCTTTTTTTGTATTTGTTTAAAAAGAAATGAGATTTTTCGTTTCTCAATGTCCTATGTAAAAAATTCTATACTTCTTGTTAAATTTGTTTATGTTACCTGCATGAGGTGACACTATTTTATTGTACTTTTATACAAATTATAAATTTATAAATTATTTTAGACCCTAAAACACAAAAACCCGTTCAAATTATGGAAGTTTTTATTTTACTTGACCCGATTTTGATGATTTTTTTATGGGGGTGGTTACAAACCAAAAAAAACTTTTTTTACTTTTTTTTTTTCAGATATCAATACCTAAATACGACAATTAATTAAACACATTTACACTATCTTGGCTTTTTTTTACAAAATTTTGGGACATGAAACTATCATACAATGTTTGAAATTTTTTTAAAAAAGTTTTTTATTAAAAAAAAATCACATTTAAATAAAAGGTTTAAAATCCCCTCTATTTTTTCAAATTTAATCAGATAATATAAAATCCAAAAAAATTTTTAAAAAATTTATTATATCTTTAAAACCAACAATTTTGTGCAAAAAATAAAAAAAAAACAGTGAATGTAAAGGAAGTTTCAATTTGACATTTGATGATTTCAACTCAAGAATTATGGAAGTCCGGATCTGACCTACTATTCATTGCGCAAACTCCGCGGGGTCGTTTCCTTTATTCCCGCTGCCCTGCACTCCTGGACAATTTTGTTCTAGAGCATTGGCCTTCCATATATGTTCAAACTTCATATACTTTATTGTCTTTAAAAAATACACATTATCATAGACAAAGCGTCTTAGGGACTAATAGTCCAGTCATTGAAATCATCTAAAATTTTGTGTGTCGATAAATAAGTACTTTAGGAACAAAAGTCACATAGTGCTGATATGCGCTGCCACCCCTGGACTGGTTGCCACCCTTTCTAGAGGGTGGTAATTTTTTTACTCAAAATAACTTCGGAATTCGATAGAAGTACAAATTCAAGCTAAAGTGTAGTTTAATTTTTTTTTGCCAGATCAATACTTTCCGAGTTATTCGCTGCTGAAAAGTGGGATTTTTCGATTAAAAAAATTGGATTTTTGAACAGTTTTTTATTAATAACTCCAAAACTAAGGGTTTTACGAAAAAAAGTGTGATGAACAAAATTGAAGCCCATAAAAAAACAAAGAGATTCGCTTTTTCATGAGTGTTATTAGTAAAATGTAAACTGAAGTATGGTTATGAAAAGGATTTTTCGTTACCTTCAAAACGCAAACTTTTTCGAAAAAAATTATAAAACACTTGAGAGCTTGAAAAGACCTTTAAAAAAAGTCTTTCGCTGAGATTTACGTTAGATACGAGCAAAAAAAAGAATGGATTTTTTGAATTTTTGTAAAAAAAGCGCATTAAAACTAACGTCATGTTCGTTAAGATTGAAATTAATTATATTTCTTCCACAATTCACTTTATTTTGATGGTATTCATAAGATCTGAAAGTTTCGCCACATTAAAATGTCTAGGTTTCGAAAAAAACATGATGAAAATATATATTTTTTTGTAAATATGAAAAAAAAATCTTTTTTATTAAATAACTATACAAGATACGTAAAAAATGATGGTATACAAAAATGTAGGCTTTTTTTAACTATACTTTTGGCTTTTTTTATTTTTGTAGCTTAAAAAATAATGGAGATATAGCTGCTTCAAGTTTGTTTTATAGCGCATGGAGCACCTGTCTCTGGCCACTTGGCCCTTGACTGTTTAAATATGAAGGACTTTAGAGTATTCTTACAATTATAGCCTTAAAACCCATTAAATTTCCTTAAGAACGGTTTTTAAAGATAAAGATAAATTATTCATGTCAAATATACAATTACAGTATTCACATTCGTCAAAAACAAAGTACATAAATGTTGTATAAAAACATCATATTACAGTAAATCTTAAAAATTAGAACAATTATTATCACAGTCATAGGAGAGGTACAATTTTATGTAGTTTAAAATCAAAATAAAATGTCTATTCACAAATCCAGTAAAATCACAGATATAACAAAGGGTCAATTTATGTAAATTAAAATAAAATAAAATAGAATACATATTTAACAAAATAAATTTGAAAAATATTACCCTACTCTTCCGTGGTAAAGCTTGCAGTTAAGAACTCATTATGACTATAAAAAGCCCTTCTAACAAAAGACTTCTTACTGTAGCTCTAAATCTTGGTAAATCCAATGTTCTTATATTGCTGGGCAATTTATTAAAGAATTTTTATAGCCAAGTAGCCAGGACCATCCTGACACCTCGTTAAACGATGGTATGCAGGGACAAGATCTTTTTGTTTCGAGTATCATGCTCGTGGACTCCACTGTGCACTCTGTATGTACCCTCATTGCACTTTATGTGGAGAAGATTTTCGAATATGTACACTGATGGTAATGTTAGTTACCCAGGCGCAAGAAAGCGTCTCGACAATCCTCTCTAAATCCAAGCCACAATGACTTTATAGCCTTTCTCTGTAATCCGAACACTCTGGCAGCTTGTGGGGAATGTCCCCATGCCAACAATGCATATGTCATAACAGAGTGGAACAGAGCAAAATATGCTATTTTCAAGGTAGTTGTTCCAATACACCGGGACAAATTTCTAAGGCAAACAAGCCACTCCTGAGCCGACTTGACACATAATCTATGTGGGCATCCCATTTTAGCTTGGGATCCAGTATGACTCCTAAAAATTTAATCCGGGGACAGCTGTCATTTTCATTTCCAACCTCCCTCAAAGCAAAATAATTTTTTTTTTTTTGAGTGGTTCAAAAGCAGCCTATTGGCATTGAACCAGTCCTCAGCACCCGACTGCAGGTCACACAGCTCCTGCCTCGCTCCTCAGAGTTTCTGAAGTCAGAGAAATAGCAGTATCATCAGCGAAGAGTGTATAGTCACACTTGCCCGTTGTTGATAAGGAAGGTCATTAATATATAACAAAAATAAGATGGGTCCTAGAACTGAGCCCTGAGGGACACCTATGGTGACAGCCCTCCTCCTGATAAACCTACCACACCCTTCACCCTTTGCACTCTATTCTCCAGATATGATCTGATTAACTCAATAGAGTCGTCCTGAAATTATAATATTTAAGTTTTTGAAGCAGAATGCTGGCACACACAGTCAAAAAGCTTTACTGAGGTCACAGAACAGTACTGGGTTCATACCTAAAATCCTCAACCTGTAGTATTTTTGATACTAGATTTAAAATTGCCTGACAGTATTTTGATTTTTTCTAAAGCCAAATTGGCAGAGACTAAAACATTTATTCTCCTCAAGAAAACTCACCATCTTAACAGCCATAGCTTTTTCAATAATTTTAGATATTATAGGTAATATTGAAATGGGTCTATAATTACTACATTCATTTTTGTCACCCTGTTTAAAGATTGGTAGGTACAATTGCTTCTTTAAAATGTTCAAAAAATATTTGCTGTAATCATTTCATTTATAAGTTTGGTAAGAGGAATGATGATAATATTTTTTATTTTTTTAATCATTGCTGCATTAAGCCCATACACATCACAACCACTTTTGTTTTTTATGCTATTGAGGATGCCCCGTAGCTCAATATAGGTAACTGTCCCAAAAGTAAATGTATTTTGAGGTGATGGAATGTTTTGACAATTTTCTAGGGGATCAATTTTTTTATCTTTTATTTGACTGATAATATTTTGCGCAATACTACAAAAATAATTATTAAACTTATCCGGTGTGATATCATCTGTATTTGTATCATGTCTTTTTCTCTGACATTTTTTATTTATGATGTTCCAAATAGCTTTACTTTGATTACGCGATTCCCTAATAATTTTTTCATTGGCCATAGTTTTTGATCGTCTGATGGCCATTTTATATAGGTTCTTGTGTTTTTAAATTCAAAAACATTTGAGGGTGTCGGATATTGGCGACTTACTTCACACAAAAAGTTTAGATGTGAACGCATTTCTTTTAAATTATTATTAAACCATGAAATATTATTTGCTTGATCTGATCGAACTGTGTAAGTTTTCTGAGGAAAAGCAACGTTTGCTGCATCTTGTAAAATTTCAATAAACTTATTGAACTTCATATCGATATTAACATCTTTGTTATTTACAAAATTAAAACATTTACTTTCTACTATCTTATAAAAGCTATTAAGACCCTTTTGTGTTACGGGTCTGCATGTTTTTTGCGAGGAAATAAAGTTAGTTTCAGTTATTGGCAATTCTAGACAAATTTGTTGAGCCCTATGATCAGAGATGCTGGTCTCAATGATTGATGTTGTGTAATTTGAATTAAAGTTTAGAAATATGTTATCAAGACATGCATTTAATCTTGTGGGGTCTGAAATAGTTTTTCTAAAGCCAAAAGTTCCCAGCATGTCACATGGTTTTTAGATGGATGTTGTAGCATTAAAATTAACGTAGTTATTGTAAAAAAAAAACTAAAAGCACTTTTTAAAATAAATTTTCGAATATATGAATACATATTCATATACATGTGCCTATATACATACGTATATGTGTGTGGGTAAACAAAAATAAAGCACGGGGAAATGCTTCTTAAGTTTGGAGGTGGTCATAATGAAATTTCAACGTTTAGCCTTTGATTGCACGAGGAAACTAAATAAGTTTTTGCTGGTTGAATTATGACACTACTTGACATTTTTTTTAAATACTGAACTTTATGAAATATTTTAAGGATCCTTTACCTGCATTTTTTACTTGTTTGGCCACTGTGAGCAGCGCAGCTTCCCAGTCGACCGGTTTCAGTTCACCATTGTTATCTCTCAACATCGGTGTGACGAGTCGCTGTCTTTTCAAACCGTCGTAAGAGAATCGGGACTTGTCGGATAACCTGAAAATTATTTCTATATACAGTGACCAGAAAAAAACATTTGGACACATATTGCAATTTTTTTATTCTTGAAACTATTAACAATTTTTTTTTGTAAATCACAAAACTTAATTAAAAAAAAAAAGAATTTATACATAACATACTAAAAATAGGGCATTTGATTAAGATTACTTTTGAAGTTGTTGAAAAACTTAATTAATTTGAATAGGATTAAAATAAAAATAAAGTGTTTGTGTGTCTTTTAAAATATGTAAGCTTGATCTGCATTTAATAAAACCTTAAAAATTACAAATGGACTAAAAGGTGTTCCATTAATTTTTTTGAGCAGTGTATGTCCAACTGTTTGGTTGTTTGGTCCCTGTATATACAGTGATGCCTTTAGATTAAGTTTTACTTACCATTCTTCATTGATCTCTTCATTTAACCTAGGCATGATCCTCATTACTTCCCCAGTCCTTGTCGACACTACAATGTTCGATCCAACAGCATCAAGAACATCAATTGAATCGATTTTGCGGATTTCCCACGGCCTCGCGGTAAAGCTGTAGGGCTTGCTGGTAAGGGCACCCACGGGACATAAATCTATGATGTTTCCAGAGAGCTCTGAAAGGAACATTTTCTCAACGTATGCCGACCTGCATATCATTACCCCTGCCGGTGGTTCCTAAAAAGTTTTTTTTTAATAAATTAAAAATTATAAAATAATTTAAAAAGAATTACCTAGATCATCCACACCAGCCACTTCAGAAGCAAATCTAATACATCTGGTACAATGAATACATCTGGTCATAATGGTCTTTATTAGGGGTCCTACATCTTTGTCTTCGACAGCTCTTTTGCCTGAATGATCAATATCTGTAAATCTGCAAAAAAAAGGGCAAAAAATTTTTCTTACAACAATCATTCATTTATAAACAGTTTGGTCTATGTAAGAAATTATAACCAAGAGATATAACCAAACATTACCTAGATCTATCTGATCCAAAGGCCATACTTTGATCTTGTAAATCACATTCACCTCCCTGATCACAGATGGGACAATCCAATGGGTGGTTTACCAGCAGAAATTCCATAATACCTTCTCTGGCTCTCTTGTCATTTCAGAGTCAGTTTTTATCCTCCAACCTAAAAGGTTAACCAAAAAAAATAATTTTATATTTTAAATGATTATCAATAAAATTCAATGTTAAATTTCATTATAATACCTGAGTTAGTACTTTTTTATACTTAATCATTATTATTGAATTCGTGTGAACTGATATAATAAATTACACAAAATACAAAATGGGCACTTTTTAATTCTCCATAGGAGATATTACTCTTATATTTTAATAATAACCTCTAGTTTAAATTGTGAAATTAAAAATAATTTGCCCAAACACACAGCTGTTTCTCATTTTTAATTTGAGTTGTACATGTAAGAAAAATAATATAACTGCGTGACGTCATATGCTTTAGTAAAAATTTAAGCCATTTGATACTAAAAGTAATTTTGTTTAAATAATTTTAAAAATTGGCAAAAAATGTATAATATTAATGATTGTATCAAACCAAATTTCCCCAAAACACCCAAAAAATTTTTTTTAAAAATAAATTTTCCAAACAATTTAAAAATCCAAATAAATTTTGGCTCTGGTAAAAGTTAAAAAAAAATTTTTTGGGGATTACAAGTTGTTTTTTTTTTTTAATTAAATTATTATTTTTAAAGAAACAATAAAATTCAAAAATTTAAGGGAAAATTTTAAATTTCCTTTTTTTTAAAATTTAAAAAAATCTTTTTGGATAATTTTTAAAAGAAACCATTTAAATTTGGCAAAAATAAAATTTTTAAAATTAATTTTTTTTTTAAAAAAAATTTTTCCCCCAAAAATCCCCAAAACTTCCTAACGGTTAAAAGGGGGGGCAAAAATTTAAAAAAAAGAATTTTAAAAAATTTTCCTTAATTTTTTTAACCATTTCCCCCTTAAAAAAACTATTTTTTTAAAATTTAATTCTTTAAAAAAAAAAATTTCAATTTATAACTTTTGGCCCTTTTTTGTTTCCCTAGTGTCCCATTTTTTATTTTGGGAAATTGTTATTTTTTTTGTTTTTTCCTTTCGTTGGTTGTTGTTTTCTTTTATTAATTAAGAATGTTTTTTATGACACAATTAATTGGGCCTTTACAATTTTATAAAGATGTTATTTTTTTTTTATATATACATAAATTTGGATTTTACTGAAAATGAACTTAACAAATTTTTAAATAAATATTTTAATAAATTTAAATAAATTTTTGAAAAAAAATAATCATAAATGCGTCTATCTGGGTTTTGTTTCTGTTATCGGCTTGCCAAAATTTATGTCCATTTTAGGTACGAAACAGATAATTATGTTACTTGAAATATGTTTTTATATAAAATGGTCAAAAACAGTTATTTAGATAGTTAAAGATCGAACACCTGAAAACACACAACACACAACACAAAGCTTGTGACGTTTATTTACTTGCAAGTGACGTCACCAAAGTTTTAACCAATCAAGAGCGTTCCAGTTGCTAAATTAATTTCAAAAATTTTTAATTTAATACATATATTTTGAAATAAATATGCATATTTTATTTTTATATTATAGAGAAATATGCTTCTTTATACTATTATCTGATGGGATGACCCAATTTAAAGTTTAATTTTCAATGGTGGCAAATAGCCTATTCTGGAGACATAATATTCATGTGAGAAAATTTTAATTTTTTTTAACTATACCTTTCATTACTGGCATAGCACAAGCAGCTACAGGTTTGGGACTCTTTTCAACTTCAACAAGGCACATCCTACAATTTCCAGCCACTGCCAGTCTTTCGTGGTAACAAAAACGGGAATTTCTACACCGACCAGGGCGGCAGCCTAAAATTTAAATTAAATAACCCTTTCTAGTAACTGCTTTAAATTTCTCTTACCTGCAATACAGTAGTTCCAGGTTCGATTTTTAACAGGAATATCATCAATAAACACCTCAATTTTTCTGGTTTTTAGCGGCCTGATCGCTACGTCTGAAATGACCGATATGTTTGGGGCTCAGTTGAGCCCGCTGAGAACCTTTCCCAAGGTTGTACGCAGCATACTTTTATCTACAAAGTTAATGGGAGATTGGCAGAGTACAGGTTATACAAAAAAATTACATAACTAAATGTACATAACCTGTGTTTTAAAGGTATATTTTAAATTTAAAAAAGTAAGGTTTAACTGTTTTTTTACGATGTGCTAAATGTATTGGTAAAATATCTTTTGTTGTAGTTTATTTAAAATTAGTCAGAACTTGGAAAAATCTCATCAACACACCATCGTGTTGACTTTGACAAGTAGTATCGCCAACATCATAAAATATACCAAAATGGCCAACATCGCCATATCGCCAACGCCAACTGTGTCAATCTACAGGATATGCAACCAAATATTACTCGCGTCTAGAAATACCCCGGATATTTTGGCTCACGAGCTTCTTGACATTGTTGACACATGAAACATGCTAGCAAAGCGGCTTTTTATTTTCCCCAATTATATTCAAACGTAAAAATGCGGAGACGTTAAAAAAACCTAAATTATTACATTAAAATGTAATTTTTTAGCCAAGTCCCTGCATAATAAAGCGTTTCATGTGTCAACACTGTCAAGAAGCTCGTGAGCTAAAATATCCGGAGTATCTCTAGACGCTAGTACAAATATTGTTTATGTAAAACATGAAGACTAAAGATAAGGAGAGAGTATCCGAGCATCTCTGTGTTACAAAAATGGCCCTCATCTATAGTAAATTAAATGAGTTGTGTTCCAGAGGACCGTTTTAATCACTTTATAATATTTTGCGGTTAATTCACACCATACCAACCGCTAACCAGACCCTTTTAATTTAGTAATTATTCTTACTATTCTAGGCCACTTTTTGGAGTCTATGCCATAAGAGATGGGCTCTTTATCTCTACCCTCCTTGGGTGATTGCGAATGCCAACAGTATTCAACCTGCAGGATATGCAACTAAAATTGTCCATGTGAAACAAAAAAAGTATAACCACCTGATTTCAATGGCAAAGTTACGAAGACTCTATGTTTCTATCCTTTATTTTCTTATATGAGAAAGAGTTGACACAAAAAGTAAAATGTAATTGAGATAACAATTAGTTATTTCACCAATTATAAACGTTGTTGAATATGAAAATCAGACAAAAAACAGTTGTTTATTGTTGATTTTGTGTACAAAACTAATTTTTTCCTTGTTTTGTGGATTTTATGTAAATAAATAAAGGTTGTCCAAAGAAATATGACTAGCGAGATTACAGGATACGATGTGCTCGATCAATACCGAAATATTACTAGTAAACTTAAAAAGTAAGCCCAAATGGCTCAAATAACCCGGAAAAAAGAAATGCATATTATATAAATTTTTAGACGATTTCTACGGAAACCTAACGAATCCGAGGCATCCGAATCCTTTGCAATCCTAGGACAGCAATGTGAATCTCAAGACTTGCCCCAGTATGCAGCCTTAAGTTGGATTGCTGCTGCTAGATGTGAGGGAACTCTTGGAAACTCCGTTAGTGAAACTTCCTACCTCCTACGGTCTGCCAGGCAGTTCTTGGGGGCTGAAGAAGGAGATGTTAGTATTGGGTGTATCAGTGTACCAACAGAAAATTTACAGGTACTTTGGATAGATAGTAATGTTTGTGGTTAAACAGTTCCAAAAAAATACTATTTTAGGCAGGCCTAACTTGCTATACACACGCATCAACAAGGTACGGAGAAGAGAACTCGATTCCTATAGGACTGAATCTCGAAATAGTTGACTTTTTGAAGAGAATAGGTAGAACTGAATGTCTCGAAACCTATCTCGACAGTGCAGTTCAGCTGTCTGCGGGGAGTCAGGATACAAATGTACATTGTTTAGATCTGCTTGCTTCATATTTTGTGTCTACTGGTAATATTTATTTCTTTATTATATTATTGTTTTAAATTTGTATCAATTTATATTTTTATAATTATTATCAAGACATTTCATAACATTATGTTTTACTGTTTTTAGGTGATTATGTTTCTGCCTTGCATACATTCCGAGAAATATCAAAATTATTAGAAGAACTGCCTAGAAATGGACAAAGATGTGAATTGTTACTAAAATGTGAAATTAATTCAGTATTTTTGTTGTTAATTTTAAGACCAAGTCCCCAAAATATATCCTCAAATTTAGCTAAGATTTTGGAGAAGTATACGTGGGGGGACCAAAACGACAGCAGCTTACAAGGTACAGTTTCTGTTAAAACTTTCATTTGCTTTTTGTGAATGTACCTTTTTTTTTCTAGCTTGCCGAATGTCTGAAAAACTTTTTCTACTGATGCAGTCTTTGGTCATCATCTGTCAGTCACTGGATAAAAAGAGCTTGGAAGAATGAATCGAATTTTCCCGTTTTTATCTACAGAAAAAAAGATTTGTTAAGAATACTTTTAAAATTTATTACCCCTAGTTTTGTAGCCTGTTTTAACTTAATTAAAAAGATTTGTATAAAAAAGTTTATGTTGAAAAATAAATATCTATCATTTTTTTATACATCATTTTTTATTTTTTTATCAATAATGTTGTTTTTTTAGTATACAAGATGCACCTTCAAACATATACCTCCCCCTCTTTTGTTTAATTTTGGAATTTCCCCTTGCTGTTTTTGAAAAATTTGGGAAAGGTACAGTAACGGCCATTGAATTTGGGAAATTTTTTTTTCCCCCCTTTTGTAAAATGGTTTTGCCCCCTACGAATATAAATCCCTTTTAAAAAAACCTAATAAAGAAACAGGTGGTCTGTTGTCAGTTTTTAAAAAATTTTTTTTTAAATGCAACTTTAATTTGGATAAAAAAGTATTAATTATTCATTAAAAGGAAAGAGGTTGGCAAAGGGATGTGAGGAAGAGTTAACACCCCAAAGAGTACTATTCATTTTTTAAAAAAAATGGGAAACACATCCTTTGAGAGAAGAGCTGGAAGTGGCCCCCAAATTTTTGAATCAGAACAAGATAATAATTTATTTAAATGTTTTAAGAAACCAACCATTTAAATCTGTAGTTACAGGAAAAAGGGAAAGCCCAGCATCGGTTAAACCAAAATTAAGACTTTTACTATTGTGCAAAAGGAAAGGTTACGTCACCCGTTGACATTTAAATTGGTGTATAGGGTTTTTTTTAAACCCCGGGTCGGGGCACCCTTGTTAAGTTTATTAACATGGACGTTTTCAAGTAGAAAAAAGAAAACAAATAAACCACTAAAACAGAGTGAGATCGAATTAAACTAGGACATACGCGCCAAAATATTTTAAAAGGTACGCTCGACGAAGGTTGCCGTATGCCTCGAATCGCTGTCTTCGCTGTTCAAAAACAGCGCTTGATAAAAAAATTTGAAAAAAAAAAAAGGGGAAAAAGAGTTTATGCCGCAAAATGTAAACAAACCCCAGGTAAAATTTTGAACGTCAGAGTTACAAGGAAATCGGTAGCCCAAGCTTTGGCCCATTCGTGCGGAAAGGTAAACCCCCTTCTTAAAAAAAAGGGGCCGAAATAAAATATTAAATTTGTTTGGAGGGATATTTAAGTTTGTTTAAATTTATTAAATTGTTAATTCATTTATAAATTTTTATTTTTTATAAAATATAAATATTTTCTTTTACCTTTTGCTTTATTTATAGTTATTAAAAGTAAAACAAGGTAGAAAAAAAATACAAAAAATTGGCAGAAGTGTCAAAATTTGACAATTTTTTGCCCAAGATTTGAAGAATGTCCGTCACTGTACATGCTTCTCCCCACCGACCAATTTGGCACGTGGAGCGAAAGAATGATTATACTGCTATTCTTTTTTCTCCCTCTCACACGCTCCTTCACAGCAGCGAGGCTGCCTCTATAGATATATTGCTTCAGGTTATAAGCACAATAATAAGACTATTAAAAAAAACCACAATTTGCCGTTATTTTTTGCAGTGTTTTTAATTTTTTTGAAGATAGCACTTCGGCTAAATAATTTTCACTAGTAAAAATCGTTTAGCATAAAACATATTTTTCTACAGAAAGGGGAAAAAATTATCCCGCATTTAAAAAAAAAAAAGTTTTTTTCCCTTGCGTTTTTACCAAAAAAACAAATTTTTTTCACGCGTGCGTCACAATAAAATTTCCGGCCCCGCGTCTGACAATTTTGGGCCCCCCTATGCCCAAGTCCGATCGTTTCCCCCTCAAAAGTCAGTGTTAATGTTTTGATGGTGCTTTTTTTGATATCCCGATAAATAATCAAAGGGTAGTCCAAAATTTAAATTCTAAAATTGGGAGAAGTAAAATTTTAAAAGGGTTTTGGGGCGGACTTGGGTTAAAACCTTTTCAAATTGGGGTAAAAAAAGGGGTTGTCCCTATACAGGCCCGTATTTTGAGGGTTTAAAAAAAACGTATGAATATTTATTATTGTTAATATTTAACGTAAACTTCCATAATAAATCTAATATTTTGACATAGTCGGCTTAAACAAAGAATATTTATTGACGTATTATTAAAGTAAATTTTGTACACATGTTTTCAACAAAAGTAAATTTGAGATGATTCTTAACGTTAAAAAAAATGTGTAGGAAGGTCAGAATACGGTCTTCTTTGTTTTCTTTTCCCCCCGGGAAATGGGAGAATTTAGTCATTTTGGGGGGATTCCTTGTAAACTAATTTTTTACTGCCAAACCTTGATATTCGATGCTAAAATGCAAGATTTTAGGGAAAATACGCGGTTTTCAATAATGATAAAAATAATTTAAAATTTTTTTTTATGAAAGATATTCTTCAAACTTTTAAGAAAAATGAATTTTTTTTACCGCTTAGTAATCGTTTAAATTTTTTATATGGTTTGGTAGAAAGGTTATCTGGGTACTAAAACATCGTTAATCCATCTTCAACATAAAAATTTTTTTTTTGATTGAATTGATAGTAGCTTCGACTCTGCCAAAATTTCACTAGGTATATAAAATTTTAACCATCGCTTTAGGGCCTATTTCGCTTTTTTAAATTTAATATTGTAGTTTAAGGGGGTATCTATAAGATACTAATCATTGTTAATTTATCTTAAAAATTATTTTTTTGGTGATTGGAAATTGATGGGGGCTTTTGACCGCCAAAATTGTCCTAGGATAAAAAACAACATCGCTTTAGGGCCATTTTGCTTCAAATTAAAATTGAAATTTAAAGGGGGTATTTATAGATACTAATCACCGTTAATCATCTTCAACATAAAAATTTTTTGTTGATTGAAATTGATATAGCTTCCCACTCTGCCAAAAATTGTTACTAGGTATATAAAAATTTCCAACCATCGCTTTAGGCCTATTTCGCCTTTAAATTTAATATTGTAGTTTAAAAGTGTATCTATAGGTACTAATCATCGTTAATTTATCTTAAATATTTTTTTGGTGATTAAATGATGGGGGCTTCGACTTGCCAAAAAATTTTCCCGGGTATAAAAATTTCTAACATCGCTTTAGCCAAATTTTGCTTTAAATTTAATATTGTAGTTTAAAGGTGTATTTATAGGGTGCTATCGTTAATCCATCTTCAACATTAAAAATTTTTTTTTGATTGAAATTGATAGTAACTTCGACTTCCAAAAATTGTCACCCAGGTAAATAAAAATTTCCCACCATCGCTTTGGGCCTATTTCGCCTTAAATTTAATATTGTAGTTTTAAGGGGGTATTATAAGATACTAATCAGTTAATTTATCTTAAAAATAATTTTTTTGGTAAATTTAAATTTGGGTGGGGGCTTCCCATTTGCCAAAAATTGTCACTGGGGTATTAAAAATTTTTACATCCTGGGGCCTATTTACTTTAAATTTGGTAAATGTAAAGTTAAAGTTTTATTTATAAGATACTAATCTATCGTTAATCCATCTTAACCCATAATATTTTTTTTTGATTGAAAGTTAGATAGTAGCTTCAACTATGCCAAAATTGGCACTGGCGTACGTAAAAATTTCTAACTATCGCTTTAGGGCCTATTATATTTTTTAAATTTGGAAAATGTGAAGTTAAAGGTGTATTTATAAGATACTAAATAATCCATCTTCAACATAAATATTTTTTTGTTGATTGAAAGTTAGATAGTAGCTTCAACTATGCCAAAAATTGTCACTGGCGTACGTAAAAATTTCTAACTATCGCTTTAGGGCCTATTATATCTTTAAATTTGGAAAATGTGAAGTTAAAGGGTGTATTTATAAGATACTAATCTATCGTTAATCCATCTTCAACATAAATATTTTTTTTTGTTGATTGAAAGTTAGATAGTAGCTTCGACTCTGCCAAAAATTGTCACTGGCGTACGTAAAAATTTCTAACTATCGCTGGGGCCTATTAATCTTTAAATTTGGAAAATGTGAATTTAAAAAGGGTGTATTTATAAGATACTAATCTTCTTTTAATCACCCTTATTAAATATTTTTTTAATTAAGTTAAATAGTTTCGACGCTCCCCAAAAATTGTCACTGGCGTACGTAAAAATTTATAACTATCGCTTTAGGGCCTATTATATCTTTAAATTTGGAAAATGTGAAGTTAAAAGGTGTATTTATAAGATACTAATCTATCGTTAATCCATCTTCAACATAAATATTTTTTTGTTGATTGAAAGTTAGATAGTAGCTTCGACTCTGCCAAAAATTGTCACTGGCGTACGTAAAAATTTCTAACTATCGCTTTAGGGCCTATTATATCTTTAAATTTGGAAAATGTGAAGTTAAAGGGTGTATTTATAAGATACTAATCTATCGTTAATCCATCTTCAACATAAATATTTTTTTGTTGTTTGAAAGTTAGGTAGGTAGCATCTCCCAAAAAAATTGTCACTGGCGTACGAAAAATTTCTAACTATCGCTTTAGGGCCTATTATATCTTTAAATTTGGAAAATATGAAGTTAAAGGGTGTATTTATAAGATACTAATCTATCGTTAATCCATCTTCAACATAAATATTTTTTGTTGATTGAAAGTTAGATAGTAGCTTCGACGCTGCCAAAAATTGTCACTGGCGTACTAAAATTTATAACTATCGCTTTAGGGCCTATTTTATTTTTTAATTTGGAAAATGTGAAGTTAAAGGTGTATTTATAAGATCCCCAATCTATCGTTAATCCATCTTCAACATAAATATTTTTTTTGGTGATTGAAAGTTAGATGATAGCTTCGACTCTGCCAAAAATTGTCACTGGCGTACGTAAAAATTTCTAACTATCGCTTTAGGGCCTATTATATCTTTAAATTTGGAAAATGTGAAGTTAAAGGGTGTATTTATAAGATACTAATCTATCGTTAATCCATCTTCAACATAAATATTTTTTTGTTGATTGAAAGTTAGGTAATAGCTTCGACTCTGCCAAAAATTGTCACTGGCGTACGTAAAAATTTCTAACTATCGCTTTAGGGCCTATTATATCTTTAAATTTGGAAAATATGAAGTTAAAGGGTGTATTTATAAGATACTAATCTATCGTTAATCATCTTCAACATAAATATTTTTTTGTTGATTGAAGTTAGATTTTAAACTTCGACGCTGCCAAAAATTGTCACTGGCGTACGTAAAAATTTATAACTATCGTTTTTGGGGGCCTATTTTATCTTTAAATTTGGATAATGTTTTGATTTAAAAAGGTGTATTTATAAGATACTAATCTATCGTTAATCCATCTTCAACATAAATATTTTTTTGTTGATTGAAAGTTAGATAGTAGCTTCGACTCTGCCAAAAAATTGTCACTGGCGTACGTAAAAATTTCTAACTATCGCTTTAGGGCCTATTATATCTTTAAAAATTTGGAAAACGTGAATTTAAAAGGGGTTAAATTTAAAAAGATACTAATCTATCGTTAATCCATCTTAACTAAATATTTTTGGTGATTGAAAGTTAGATAGTAGCTTCGACTCTGCCAAAAATTGTCACTGGCGTACATAAAAATTTCTAACTATCGCTTTAGGGCCTATTTTGTCTTTAAATTTGGAAAATGTGAAGTTAAAGGGTGTATCTATAAGATACTAGTCTATCGTTAATCCATCTTCAACATAAATATTTTTTTTGTTGATTGAAAGTTAGATGGTAGCTTCGACTCTGCCAAAAATTGTCACTGGCGTACATAAAAATTTCTAACTATCGCTTTAGGGCCTATTTGCTTTAAATTTGG
>JAHBCN010009180.1:0-35875 GCA_019359885.1 Listronotus oregonensis | reverse complement strand
AGATTTAATTTTTTACTGGAAAATATCGCACCTCTGCTTATAGTGTCATAACACAGAAAAATTAAAAAAGTGTTTTTCTTTAAACGTTAGTAAATCCGCCATTACTCGACTGTATAGGGACCGCGAAGTTTCATTTTTTCTCCGACGGAGCTTTACTTTTTACTTTCTCGTCTGCGGAAGAAAAGGTGTTATTATAGCAACATAGATACAAACAAACAACCAGACAAGTGTCAACAACCTAATATTTATTAAACTTAAAACATAACTAAAATTGTATGTAATACTCATTTAAATATTAAATCTACTTACTCAGTATTTGCTTATGAATACGGAATTAAAAACCAATCGGAGACGCAATTTAAAAAAAATAAATATTGTTGACAGTGTCCACTGACAGCTTTATGTTACATTACTATAGCAATTATTTGCTGATCTCAGCCGCCTTGCGAACCCACTTATCCTTTATATTTATTACTAATAAAAAGATATGTTTTTGCAATAATTCGTCGACGTTTGAAGAAAAATTAACACATCACGAAAAGTATCACTTTTTCTTCATCAAATATTATACAGGGTCGCTTTTATGTATGGAAACGGTCGATTATTTGCTAAAGTAAGATAGCTAGCAAAGAATGTTAAATACAAAACTTTTAGGGTTTTTAGAAATCTATTCCACCGCACATAAACTAAGTATACAGAATCAGTCAAAAAGCCATGGAAGAACAAAGTTACTTTATTTTAAATGGAACCCCCTGTATATTATTCAATATTTTAATTACTTACAAGATTCTAAAAAAAATGTTTAGCACACTATATACCCAATATTAACCGTTTTCGAGA
Organism: Listronotus oregonensis; assembly: GCA_019359885.1. Taxonomy (NCBI): domain Eukaryota; kingdom Metazoa; phylum Arthropoda; class Insecta; order Coleoptera; family Curculionidae; genus Listronotus; species Listronotus oregonensis. The sequence goes on along the minus strand of JAHBCN010009180.1, from coordinate 35,035 downwards.
TATCGAGTTTCGAATATCGTTTTCAAATAAATCTAATAACAATAATAAAAAAGACAAACTAAGTTTTAGTAAACAACAATTTGAAATTCTATTTTATAAGGTGCTTAAAGTGTCCACCGTTTACCTCCTAGCGGTAATAAATTCGTTGAACAAAATTTTGTAGCGAATCTAAAAGGATATTGGGAGCAATACTGGAAATTTCATGCATTATTCTGTGTTGCAAATCTTCGATATTTTGTGGCCTATTTTTGTACACCAAATTTTTGATATGGCCCCAAGTCCCAGCAGGCCATTCAATTGCACCTCTGCGCCCAATCCATTTACCAGAAAGAGTTTCCTCTCGATATTCCCTCACCATCTGTCCAAAATGTGGTGAAGCCCCATCTTGTTAAAACCATATTTGTTTAGCCAGTAAATTGGGATTATTATGGTTCGGAAATAATCGTCTGAGCTGTGGAACAATATTCTCTTGTAAAAGTAATAAATATCGTTCAGAGTTCAAATTTCCATGTATAAAATAGGGTTCTATGACGTTTCCACTAATAATGCCGCACCAAACATTGGTTTTTTGTGGTCGTTGGGTATGAACTTGTTCCATCCAATGTGGGTTTTGATCTGACCAATATCTACAGTTGTGTCTATTTACGTGCCCGTTTAAACAAAACGTTGATTCATCAGCAAATAAAATGTGGTTGACAAAATTGACATTTTGATTCAATTTATCCATAATGATTTCGCATAACTGAATTCTGCAATCAAAATCGTTTTCACTCAATTCTTGTAACAAATAAATTATATATGGTTTGAATTTTCTTTTTCGGTAATTTTTTGAATGAAATATCGACTCATATTATGATTTAAAGCCCGCTGTTGTGTCGAATTTATTGGATTTTCCACCACATCTAACATGACATTTAGAGAATTTTCGTCATTAGTAACGCTTACCGGTCTTCCACTTTTTGATCGATCTTTTACACCTCCAGTTTCATGAAAACGCTGCAATGTTTTGGAAACAATTGATTTAGTTATAGGTTCCCGATCCGGATGCAATTTATTAAAAATATTCACCACTTGGATAAAACTCCGTGTTTTATCGCCGTACCTTATCATCATTAAAATTTCAATGCGCTCGGTATCACTTAAACGTGCCATTTTTACGCGAAAATTGTTCACAAATTGTAAATATAAGTTTTTTTGGCATATCTGTTGTCAAGATGACAAAACAACATTGTTATGGAGATAAAGGTAAGTTAATGGACTAGAAAATTAATAAATGTAATAATTTATTTGAAAACGATATTCGAAACTCGATATCTCGAAAACGGTTAAGATTGGGTATGTAGTAACATTTTTTTAGAATCTTGTAAGTAATTGAAATATTGAATAATATACAGGGGGTTCCATTTAAAATAAAGTAACTTTGTTCTTCCATGGCTTTTTGACTAATCCTGTATACTTAGTTTATGTGCAGTGTAATAGATTTCTAAAAACCCTAAAAGTTTTGTATTTAACATTCTTTGCTAGCTATCTTACTTTAGCAAATAATGGACCGTTTCCATACATAAAAGCGACCCTGTATTATACTATTATTGCACCACTAGGTTTCAAAACCTACAAGTTACTATCTCTCAAAGGATTCTGTCTGTATTAAAAGTATTTGTCCCTAAATAACACTGGTGTCATCATATCGTTAACCAAAAACCAATAACGTACCATAGAAAAATAAAACAAATGTTCATTTTTCTATGACCAAATACATGTATACAGTTTCACGAATTGAGTTGTGCAAGGTGATTGTCTAATTATCTTTTAAACTGTCGTTTGTAGAGTATTTTCTTAATTGTTTCAGAAAGGTCTACGAAGGCGTAAAGTCTGAGTATTACTGCCCCGTTGTGCAGGTTTCTTTATAATAGTATTTTATAATTACTTGATTTAAAACAATCTGTTAATTTGCTTTTAGGAGTAGGCATATAACGAGATGTGACGTTATTTATTATGTTCCTATAGTATTTTCAAACTATTTTATATTTAAATACTGCTTAATTTTTTCTTATTAAACTATATTTCATATTATGAAGGTACTGCTGGGCCTACTCCCGCTCTACTTGAGCGTAAGGAGGGAAGCCTCACTTAGTGCCTCCAGAGTAATAGAGACGAGTAGACTAAAGTCGAGAAACCTGGAGCCGTCTTGATTCCCTTCCGGAGGCAGTGCAGCCTCTTAGGATTTTTATGCCTGAGGCTTTGATCAAACACACAAACACAATTTCTGTGCGCCGCTCTTTTAAAGTGGCAATTTACAGCCGCCAAGTTATAAGACAAAAAATATAACATAAACACTGAAAACGTGGCTCGCTGATCTGGTGCACGGACGGACCCAAGATGGAAGAAGGACTTGGGGCAAAAGTATACGGACTCAAATGTAGACATGCAAAGACTTTAGAAAAATCTTGCACCTTCTCACAAGCAAAACTCTATGCAATCGACATCTGTGTAACCGAATGTGCCAAGGAAGGCCTACAGGGAGCAAATATCTACATTCTATTGGTCTTCCTTAAAGGCTTTAGCTTTATGCTGCTTTGACTTAAGGCTTACCTAAAAATGCCGAAAATCTCTTAACCAAGCGGCCACAAAAAAACAGAGTTACTGTAATGTGGGTGCCGGGACAAAAAGGAGTGAAATGCAGTGATATTGCCGCCGACCACAGGCCCCGTTTTACGGACCGAAACCTTTCTGCGGCACAGCTACAGGTCACCCACTGAGGCCGCATTTTTGACTTTTTTTTAAAATAGTAAATTTACTAGTAAAAAGAAATCCATGATTTCTTATGTTCATGTCATGTTGCATTATTTTAGAAACAAAAGCTAATAAAAATTGTATTTATTCTTAAAATATTAAAAAATAAAAATTTCTGCTTTGTTTAGTTGTGAAACTAAATAAAAAGACAGGAAAACAATTTTAGCCTACTTTATTTTAGCAGTTGGCATCTTAAATTGGTTTGCTAACATTTTTTGTCACAAGTTTTCTTTTAACTACTAAGCTACTGTTTAAATGAGTTATTATAGAACCTTAACCAAATTTGTAAATGCCTACCTTTAAAGCAAAATTGGTGGTATAAAATTCAAAGATCACCCTTTAATTTTTAAAAATATGTTTTTTTTTTTTATTAACCTGAAAGCACAATTAATTGTCTAAAAAAATTTAAAAATAATTTCATTATAAGGTAGAGGGCTTATTTTTAATTATTATAAAATAAACAATTAAACATATTTCTATAAAATAAACGTAATTTTACTTATATTTACATTTTACCTTAAAATTAAACTTTTTATCTAAGTAATAAAATTTATTGATAACATTTAAAATGGTACAAAATAAATAATGGCGGAATTAAGAAAAAAGTAAAATGGTTCCTAACTGGTACAAGTGTTTTAAATTATGCTGCTTACACCTATAATACTTTATTTTATTTGGAAACCGGTATAATCCCTAAATTTTTAAACATAAACGGTAAAACTGATTATTATTTTTAATAGTACTGTTAAACTAAATACAATTTTTAAAATCATTTTTAATAAAATGTTGCTCTTAATAAAACTAGAATCTTGGACTTCCATTGTCTTTATTTGTTAATTGTTACACAACGTTTCGGTTAGTCATGTATCTCCAACCGTTTTCAAGTGATAACTAAAAACTATTCTTAAAAGCTATGACTTATATACTATCCCTTGTTCACCGAAGCTTGACCGACTTTTCACGGTTCAGCAACGGCTGCCAGATATTCAAAATATCGATGCTAGGCTTGCTAAATAAATTTTTGTTATTTACAATTATTACAGCTTCTTTAAATTTTCTTTTCTTTCAGTGGGTTTCTTTATGAATGGTTTTTGCTTCCGTCCATTGTATGCGGTGTTGTTTTGACCAAGCGTGTTCGGCAATCCCTGACTTCGACGTTTCACCTCGTTCCGTATGTTTTTTGTATTCTTTAACTGTAACCTCAAGTGGTCTTTTTGTTTCCCCGATGTATACCTCACCACATTCACAGGGAATTTGGTAGATACAGTCATTATTTAAAACATTGTTGTTCGGTCTTGTCTTAGTAAGAGTAGTTTGGGATTCGAATGCCGTTTTAATATTATACTTATTCGCGATTCTGCGAATATTTTCCGAAGTTCCTTTAATATATGGAATTATCATAAATATTTGGTCAGGTGGAGTCTCGTTCATGTTGGAGTTTCTTGTCTTTTTTTGATTGTTTCCTTTATTAGTCTCTCACTGTATCCGTTCTTCTTAAGATCTCTAGTTTTGTTACCTATTTCCTCTTGCAGGGATTCCCTACTGTTACATAACGTCACTGCACGATTATATAAAGTACGTATAACCCCCTGTTTCGTTTCGTTAGAGTGATTAGAGTTCTGGTGTAAATATTGTCCAATGTGGGTAGGCTTTCTGTATACCGAGGTTTGTATATGTCCATTATTTCGTTTGACTAGAACGTCGAGGAAAGGTAGAGCCAAATTTTGCTCCTTCTCCATTGTGAATTTAATACAAGGTTGGAGGCAATTTAGATTTTTTAAGAAACCTCCAAGTTCTTCGTCGTTACCTGTCCATACAATAAAAGTATCGTCAACATATCTTAGCCAAACTTTTGGTTTAATTAGTGTAGTTTTAATTGCATGTTCCTCAAACCATTCCCTATAAATATTTGCTACCACTGGAGAGAGCGATGAACCAATGGGAAGCCCATCATCCTGCGCATAGAACTCATTTTTCACCTGAAAGTAGGAACTACGGAGGCAAAGCTCCAACAACTCCATCACTCCATCCAGCGGCAGGGTGGTGCGTTCTACTAGTGTTTTATCTTCTTTAAGCTTGGCTCGGATACTACTTAACTATTCTTTTACAGGTACGTTTGTGTACAGACTTTCCACATCAAAACTAACAAAAGTATCGTCTGGTCCTATTTCTACATTTTTGAGAAAAGGAAGGAAACATCAAATGTTGCTATTTACCTCGCTCGTGTCGTCTAACCTTGAAATATTTTTTTTTATTTAAAAAGTCTCAAGAAAAAAATCACTTTTTTGTATGTTTTTTTTTTAAATTAGCAACTTTCTTTATATTGAAGTCTGGTGCCAATATGATAAAAATATCCCTATCCTTTTGCTTTTACACTTACCACCTATTTTTAAAGCTTTATTGTCAAATCATTTTATTCATGAGCTTTTTATTCTGCTTCTTCAAAATTGGTTTGTGAAATCGATAATCTCTATTTTATATTCATTTTCGTTGGCTTTTAGGTAAATAAGTAGAGAGTCGATACTTTGAAAAATATTTTTAATAAAAAAAGGAAGGTAAATGGATTTTTATTTTACCACTGTTATTTTGAAACATACAGAAAATTATAGTGCCTATACAGGTTTGGTAAGAAGTAGAAAACTGTTTTCCTAAAATGGGTATAAATATATTTTATTTATCTAGTGCCTTACAGTTTAGTAGTTACTGATCAATAGGTAATGCATATTTGTTACTTTCTTTATTTATTTTATATTATTTTGCAATTTTGGAATAAAAAAAATTGGGTAATAAAAAAAAGGTTTGGTTATTAAACGGGCTTTTAAAATTTAAAAAGGTAAATAAATTTAACACTGGTGATGTTTTAAACATTTTTCCTTTTGCTGATTAAGTAAGGCTACCTGCAACTAAGACAAAAATATCGTTTACCCCTATTAAAAATAAAAATATAAAAAAGGTTATTTGTGTTTAGACATATGCAGCGTATGCAAAAAATCTGTAAACCGATTATTTTCTTGGTATATAAACTATATTTTTAAAAAAAATATGCTAATATTAATGCATTTGGTAATCGCAATGTCATCCTTTGTTAAATTTGACTTAAGCCGGAAATGATTGTTCCTTTTTTTTAAATGCAACACTCTGTACATTTTATTTTTATCAGACGCAAAATGAAAAACTACAATTGTTTTAGTGAAAAAGTGACAAGAAAGTTAAAAGAAAAAATACTTTTATTTAATCGCATCACCTTTAATAAATATATTAATATTATCTTTAAAAATTAAAATAATTTAATTGTTAAATTAAAAATATTAATTTGTTTAATTAGTTTTTAAAAAGCAATAGTATGTCAACATTTTTTAAATAGAACTAAAATAATTTTCAAAAATTTTTGCTATGCTTACAATAAATTACAAAACACACACATAAACTCACACTCAAAATATATATATATATATATATATATATATATATATATATATATATATATATATATATATATATATATATATATATATATATATATATATATATATATATATATATATATATATATATATATATATATATATATATATATATATATATATATATATATATATATATATAGAGATATAGTCGACTGACTAGTTAAGAAAAAATATCAAAACCAAAAAGTAGTGGATGAGTCTTTTTGAATTATTGAAAAAGGATTGGTGGCCTGATTTAGTAATGAAAACCCTTTTCTGTTTTTGTCAAGCTTTCGAGAGTTTATTATTTTCCCTTCCTCAGGACAAACTAAAAGTAAAGTTTACAATTACAAAACTAACCTAAAAACTTTAAAGATTGAACTCAAAGTGGGTTGCTATGTGAAAACAAGCAGTATCCATGCGGATAATCAAGATTTATCTCCATATTTTTCTTGCGAACTACATCTTTAAGGAAAATTAAATTAAAACTTAAAAAGAAACCATATGGGAACACGCGGAAAAACGCGGTTAAAAGTTCTGACAGAACGTTTAAATTGTCTGAATGGATCAGCGACATTCGTAACTAGAAAACTTCGATTCAGAAAAGGATGCGAGATTAATAACGTGTGAAAGAAAGAGACATATCTTGTTTATTTCTACAGCGCAGGATCTATATAATAATTTAGCAACAACTGTTCATCGAATTTTGTGCATTACCTGACTTAGTAAATTAATTTTATATTATTTTTATTTTTAAGTAATTACTGTTAAATGTATGCAAAGACATGTGGAAAACAGTGAAACACCTAGCGCCTCCTGCCATTTTATTTTATTGGTGGTTAGACTTTTTTTGGTCTATGACTTTTAATTTTAGAAGGAGACAGTGTTTCCTCTCCTTTTCCTCTGTGAAGTCATTTTCATACCTATATATATATATATATTATATTACATATATATATATATATATATATATATATATATATATATATATATATATATATATATATATAATATATATTATATATATATATATATATATATATATATATATATAAATATAATAAAAATATATATATATATATATATATATATATATATATATATATATATATATATATATATATATATATATATATATATATATATATATATATATATATATATATATATTATATATATATATATATATATATATATATATATATATCCATTTTTACAGATTTTCATTTTATAAACGTACGCAGATTTAACAAACTAGAATCACTAAACTAAATGAATCGTGTTTTATTGGTTACAATTTAATTTTAACGATATAATAAATTATCTTACCTTAAAGTATTAAAAATAATTTAAATAACAATTTATTTTAATACCCAATTTTAGTGAAGCTTTAAATATTTGTTTGTTTTTATTATGTATCTTCTTGTTTTTTGTAAATCACCAGTAACCTATTTTTCCAAAAGCCTTTTAGGTTACAAGGTCCAAGATATGTTTATTTAAACTTCATGAGAAAGTTGAGAAAAGTAAGTTTTAAAAATATCCCTTAGCTAGTGTCGACATTGTATAAAATTTATATACGTTTTTTAATTTTTCTCCATGACCTTAAAAACCTAACCTAATTATAAGTTTTGCTAAGTTAAGCTAAAATGGCCAAAAACATTTTTGTTAAATGAATAAATTATTCGTCAGACATTATTATTATTAAAAATTATCCAGCAAGAAACAGAAAAGTCACGTTTGCCAGCATAAATTTGTCCTGTTTATATTAAACAGGTTTGTCAATAGTCAAATAAAAAAATAAAAATTTATTATCCGAACAGTCGCGTAAGCAGTGTTTTCTTAAACAGTTATTAAAATATAGATAAATAAAAAAAAATCAATTTAAATTATTTTTTATAGACAAGGTTGTGTTTTATTACCAGCACTTTTCAACTTATACTCGCAATTAATATTTGAAAGGGCACTACGAAATAAAAACCGTAAAGGAAATGCAGTTACTGGTGGATCTTGTTAAGAATGAAAAGTAGCAGAATGGGCCTTCCTATAAAATTAAAAAAGCAAAAATACATGGTTGTCTTAAAAAAATCCAGTCAACCAGGGCCAACTACCTATAGAAGGTTAAACAAATAAGTAAATTATTATAAGCATTTAGGAGTTTACTTTTGGTCAGATTTAGAACAAGGACAAAAAAACAAATTAGAATATAAATAGCTAAAGCTTTTTAGGAAAAAATGATGGTCCAATCTGCTAAAAGCCACTGAAAAAAAACTTTAAATGACGCAAATTTTTTAAGTGGCAACATCACCTTTAAACACTGTGTAAGTGGCTTTGATATGTGGCTGTATAAAAGAATAATAATAATTTCATGGACAGCGGCAATTACCAATGAAAAGTTTTAGAAAAAATATTGGAAGAATGGAATAAAATTTGAAGACATGAAGCCGAGGGTTTTTTAAGGGGGAAAAAAATTCAAATTAATGATGCCTATTAAATGACAGCAAAATAGATTTTTAAGATGGCAACATCATTGTTTAATGCTGTGTAAGTGCGCATCTTTTTCCTTAAATTTTTTTAGTACTGGGTGTAAATTTAACTTCCACGCAATAAAGAAAAGGATTATTTAGTATATTATTTATTTTTGCACTTTTTTGCACATTTAACGTTATATAAATAGTACATCCTTGCAAAAAAAAAGTGCGCATATATTTTGTAGGGACAAGTTTTTTTTTTTTTTTAAAGTAAACTTTTACAAGAAAAATACTTTTTACTTTTTTAAATTCTTAAGTGACTTTGATTTTTTAATGTAACTATATTTCATTGAGAAGGGAATTTTATTTAGTATATTATTTATTTTTGCAGTTTCGTCGCACATTAAACGATATAAAAGAATCCTTCTAAAAAAAAAATGCGCAACATATTTCTGTACGTACAAATTTTTTTTTAAAAAAAGTAACTTTTTCCCGAAAATACTTTTTTTAAATTTATTTTAAGTCACTTTATTTTTGTAATATAACTACTTACAGCATTAAAAAAGAGTAGTACTATTTAGTATATTATTTATTTTTGCAGCTTTTGTCGCACATTAAACGTTATATAAATAGCTACATCTTGCAATTAAAAAAAAGTGCGCATCATATTTCTGTACGTACAATTTTTTTTTCTTAAAATGTAAACTTTTACAAGAAAATACTTTTTTACTTTTTTTTAATTTCTTCTAAGTGACTTTGATTTTGTAATGTAACTACTACTGCATTGAGAAAAAAGTTTTTACTATTTAGTATATTATTTATTTTTGCAGCTTTCGTCGCACATTAAACGTTATATAAATAGCTACATTTTTGCAATTAAAAAAAAGTGCGCATCATATTTCTGTAAGTACAATGTTTTTGTTCTTAAAAAATATAAACTTTACAGAAAATACTTTACTTTTTTAAATTTCTTTTAAGTGACTTTGATTTTGTAATATAACTACTACTGCATTAGAAAAAGAGTATTACTATTTAGTATATTATTTATTTTTGCAGCTTTTGTCGCACATTAAACGTTATATAAATAGCTACATCCTTGCAATTAAAAAAGTGCGCATCATATTTCTGTACGTACAATATTTTTTTCTTAAAAATGTAAACTTTTACAAGAAAATACTTTTTACTTTTTTTAATTTCTTTTAAGTGACTTTGATTTTGTAATGTAACTACTACTGCATTAGAGAAAGAAGTATTACTATTTAGTATATTATTTATTTTTGCAGCTTTCGTCGCACATTAAACGTTATATAAGTAGCTACATCCTCTTAATTAAAAAAGTGCGCATCATATTTCTGTACGTACATTTTTTTTCTTAAAAAATGTAAACTTTTACAGGAAAATACTTTTTAACTTTTTTAATTTTTTTTAAGTGACTTTGATTTTGTAATGTAACTACTACTGCATTAGAAAAAGGAGTATTACTATTAAATATATTATTTGTTTTTGTAGCTTTCGTCGCACACAAAACGTTATATAAATAGCTACATCCGTGCAATTAAAAAAAAGTGCACATCATATTTTTGCACGTAAAAATTTAAACTTTTACAAGAAAATACTTTTTACTTTTTTTTAATTTCTTCTAAGTGACGTTTGATTTTGTATTGTAACTACTACTGCATTAGAAAAAGGTTTATTACCATTTATTATATTATTTGTTTTTGCACCTTCCGTCGCAAATTAAACGTTATATAAATAGCTACATCCATGCAATTAAAAAAAAAGTGCGCATCATATTTCTGTACGTACAATATTTTTGTTCTTAAAAAATGTGAACTTTTTTTTATAAGAGACTTTAATTTTGTAATGTAACTACTACTGCATTAAAGAAATGAGTATTACTTTTTACTATATTATTTATTTTTGCAGCTTTCGTCGCAGATTAAACGTTATATAAATAGCTACATCCTTCAAATTTAAAAAAAGTGCGCACTATATTTCTATACGTCCAATTTTTTTTTCTTAAAAAATGTAAACTTTTACATAAAAATACTTTTTTATTTTTTTTTATTTTGTATAAGTGACTTTAATTTCGTAATGTAACTGCTACTGCATAAAAGAAAGGAGTGTATTTTAGTATGTTATTTATTTTTGCAGCCTTCGTAGCACATTATACGTTATATAAATAGCTACTACGTCCTTGCCATTAGCAAAATAAGTGCGCATCATATTTCTATATTCACAATATTTTTGTAAGAAAATGTTAATTTTTAAAAAAATATTTTTTCCTTTTTTAAATTTTGCTTAAGTGACTAGGATTTTATAATAAAGCTACAACTACATGAGAAAAAGAAGAGTTACTATTCATAATTATATTTATTTTTACAGCCTTCGTAACACATGAGACGTTATATGTTTAGGTCATGATAATAACATTTAAATAACACAAAGCTAACGTGAAATCCACATTTACTTGTACTTAAGTAACAATACTTAACTTTCTCAGTCTACTACCAACTGAGAATATTATAATTTTTTTAAAATAAAAAAAGATACACGGTTGTAATTTTTTAAGAAAATTAAATATCGTCTTAACATAAATTATCCAGTTGTAAAACAAAGAAGGTTTTATAATGCAGAGCTATGTTTCTTTTTTTTTAATATTACTCTAGGTGTATACCGGGTGGTGCATCGCCAGACTGGCCATAGAAAATCCCATGTATATTTTGATACATTGAAATATAGGCTCCTCTATTGAATTTACAACAAAATTGTATTAGACTATTTTAAAGACGTTGAAAAGATAAGCTCACATACTAAATTTCGTTTTTTTCTGGTAAGGCAATTAAAAGTTATTTAAGAAAAACTATTTGTAAAATCGTTGCATATCTGCTACATACCTTAGTAAATCCACCAGTAATAAATAAAATGTCTTGTCAACTTTTTAATTCGCGTTTTACTTTGTATTAGTTATATAAACATATTTTACCGTATTAAAGAAAAAATAATGGTTGTAATCATTTAATAAATACAAGTAATTAATTGAACTGCATAATGAGATTTTTACATAATTGAACAATTTTTTAGGAAGGTGAAAAACACACTTAAAAACTGTCAAAAATACGTTTTAACACAATTGAAACTAAAAGCTAATGTTTTTTAATTAAATGCTTAAACAGACCTCCGTTTACTGCTAAGCAATATCCGAACGGTTATAAAATACACTTCCTACATTAGGAAGTTGAAATGCCGATAGTCGATCGCACTCCGCTAAATTTTAATAACTCAAATTTGTATAAATAACATTTTTGATATGACCCCAAAGAAAGAAGTCGTTTGGCAAAAGATGAGGAGACCTAGCTGGCCAATTTATGGTGTAATTTGGTCCTGTAGTGAGTCCATTGAAAACATTTTGAACATATATTTCCTTACTTCTCGTAATTGTGTGCAGGACAACCATCCATTTGAAATCAAATGTGTTGATTGTCAGGTGCAGCTCCTTCCAATGCCGACCTTACTTGATTTTGTAAAGTTCTAAAAAAGTTTTTGTTCCCAAATTGTGATTTAAGAAAAAAGGTTCAATAATCCGATGCCCAAATATACCCGCCCACCGTTTGAGGGTGTTCATTTTATTTTCTCCAGTATCCGATGTTTTGAACGTTTGGTTCATGGTTTAATGTAAAGGTGCATTCGTCACTAAAACAAATATTGCGTAAGTAGTCTCTATCCTTATTCGCCATTTTCATAACTTCAAAACAAAAATCTGCTCTTCAGATCTCACCACCTTCCCTTATTTCCTGATGTCCTTAATATTTGTACGGATGATATTTATATTTCATTAATTTGCGTAGTACTGTGCTGTGATCCTTTCCTACAACTTTTCCAAAAAGCCTGGTGCTAATTTCTTTATTTTCTTCTACCTGAAGTAAAACATCTAAATCGGAATTATTTTCTTGGGCTCTTTCATCAAGTACATTATTATTTCGCTCTAAGTAGTTACATTTATTAATAACAGTACCTTTTGTCTCAAACTTATGAAAGATATTTTAAACTGTTGTCTTACTTGAAATGTGTCTGTCAGGAAAAAACGTAGATAAAATGTCGGATACTCTTCGATAACTATTTTCCATGTAATACCATTTAATCATTTTTATTTTCTCTTCAATACTGTTAAACATTTTGAAATAACTAATACAAAGTAAAACTTTGTAACGCAACCTATTCTGTAACACTTACAGAACAGGTTACATTTGCTTCGGCTTAGCTTTTCGCCTGGTAAAGCAGTAATGTCGTGAGTACAATGTACCTAATTAAGGTAAGATAATTAATTAAGAAAAAAAGATGGGCGCCACGTTATTTCCTTTTATTCGGTTACTTTTAATTAGAATTTAACTTGTGGAAACACCGAAATTAACCAATTTTAGAAAGTAAGCTGTTGTTATTAATTTCACAAAGGTAGGAATTTAAATTCATAAACAGTCAGTTAAAATAAATGGTTTTTATTCATATGCTTAAGGAATAACTTATTAAAAATATAATTTTAATTAATTTAGAAACGAACCTCCTGACGCATTATTTCTATTAAACTTAACGCAATCTTTATTCCTGATGTAATACGCATAATACCGTGTACTTGATCAAGCATCCGTAATATATAAGCGCAGTTAACCCCCTTTTAAATTAACTAAAAAATTAACTTCCCTATCAGATCGGTTCTTACAATTTTGATAGTTGTTCTACATTATTTACAAACGATATTATAAGAAAAAGAGAAACATGTCATCAAATGTAGGTTAATTATTTAGTTTTTTTAAAAATAATAAAATTTCGATTTCTTCTAAGATAAAAAGATAAACAAAAAAAATATGGCGCGCAGATGTTGGTAAAAAGGAAAGGTAAAACCTGTTTTCCTGTTTTTTTCGGACAAAATGGCTGCTGGACGACGCCCTGTTCCTACACTAGTATTGGTCACGTGAAGAGCCAAACCATACAGGAACAATTGTCGAAACTGGATGAATTTACCAAACGAAAAAATCGTAAAAACCCTGTTTGAAGAAAAACAGTATTGGGACCCTTAAAATTCGTACTAAAGACCAAACAATTTATAGTGATAATAAACTCAGTATTATACAGATATTTACGGGTATTTTAAGTATGAAGTAGCTCACCATAAATGCGGGTTACAGGCTACCAACGGAGGAAGTCAGTGGCTACTCCTACAGAGGAAATGAACATTGCACACTGCTATAAAAAACACCCAAAATTAGCAAGATGACTTGGATAAAACTAGATTTGAAAATTGAAGAAAATAGCATTATCACTATATTAGAATTTTAACATACCTGTTTGCAAATCAACCGTTAATAGTCCTGATAAAACATCACCAGTTGACCATAGCACGCCATACCACCAGAAAATATGCAAATTTTAATGCGTCACACGTGAATTTGGCAGAACCGCCATTAAGCAAAAAACCGCCTGAGCAGGAAAAGAGAACCTGTTGTCTCGCTGGTACAATATCTGCTGCCCGGGACGAGAAAATCGTACCGTGATCGTACCCACATATCGAAGCGTTATCAGTAAAGCGATCTGAAACGGCTTTAGTCGAGCAGGCGTTACGTGGAAAAGGGCAGCGGTGGCGCAATTATTACTTAACAAAACAGGTTTAGAAATCGTTAAATTTATTTGTATAAGAAAATAACTAATTTCCGTTGATACTAATTAGATAAAATATTATTGTTATGAAGAAAACTATATAAAAAAACAACTTGTAGCTTTAAACGCTACAACGTCAATTAAAAATTTAACAAGACATTTTATTTATTAGTGGTGGATCCATTAAGGTATGTAGCAGCAACGATTTTACAAATAGTTTCTCTTAAATAACTTTTAATTGCCTTATCAGACAAAAAAGAAATTTAGAATGCGAGCTAATCTTATTAACGTCTTCAAAATAGTCTAATACAATTTTATTGTAAATTTAATAGGGGAGTCAAAATTTCAATGTATCAAAATTTACATGGGATTTCCTATGGCCAGTCTGACGATGCACCACCCGGTATACCTTTATATTTGTTTGATTAATCCTATATGCATTCGTTATATAAAGATTGATTAAATTAACAATATATTCTATACTTTTGTGGCGGATTTATTTAGTAAAAATACTGTTTGTTGTGCAAGCCAGATAGGACCGCTTCATTTAAGTCTAACTTGGATTGGAGTAGTCTGATCAGGCTAGTAACCAAAACAATACTTTTAAAAGATATTCGTATGGGGTCCAAAGACACTTGATATTTTTTTTTTTTTTCTTAACTAATATACTGTTGTTAATTTTTTTATGTTAAATCTTATTAAATAAAGTAATACCTTTATTTAAAAAATAGTATTAATTATTAATCCTGCCATATTGGAACCAAAAGTTTTGCAATGGTAAAAGCTTTTGTTTTTTTTTACTTAAGCCAAAATTATGCTTTTAAAATCTACCTAGACACCTTTATTTTTTTAACAATACTTTGTAAATGATTTTAATAAAGTAAGTTTTTTCTAAAATAGGTTTTAAAAAAATAATTTTGTTCTACTTTTTCTAAACATGGTATGATAACAAATAACCTTAAAACATATTTGGCTTTTCTCCAGAATTAAGATATTTATATATTATTTTTTTTTAAATTATACTTTTTTTTAGAGATTATTATGGAGAGCTAGTCTGCTCTCGCAATAATAGAACAAAAAACATGAAAAGACATAAAATGGTTTTATTCTTTATAAAATTGTTTTAAGTTTTAAATACTTTAATAAAATAATTATTTTTAGGAAATTATATAAAAATAGAAAATAATCTTACTTGAAAACATTTGCAAGTTTATTTTCTATGTTTATATAATTTTATAAAAATAATTATTTTATTATAGTACCTAAAACAAATCAATTTTATAAAGAATTAAACCTTTCTATGTTTTTCATGTTTTTTGTTACTATTATTGCGAGAGCAGACTAGCTCCCCATAATAATCTCTAAGAAAAGTATAATTAAAAAAATAATAATATATAAATATCTTAATTCTGGGAAAAGCCAAATAATTTTTATTTTAATTTTATATTTCCAGAAATCAAAATAAAGTATAAAAACAAATCACCTGTTCTTTGAGTAGTAATTTTGTACAGAAGTTAAACCCTGGTTGAAAACGTATTTTTTAATAATTCATTAAAGTTCCCGTTAAATATTGCCTGGTCCATTAGAAAGGCAAAGCCCAAATAAATATATCACTGTGGGAAAATTATGTGAACTTACTTTAAATAGATGGGCTTAACGTACGTATTTGCACAGTAATATATTTTGTAAGAGTATAATATGTATCTTTATATTATTCAGGATTATCTGTAGAAACTTTAGTCGTTTTGTATAATGATTTTAATTTTTAGGTAAAATTTTAGTACAAATTTTACAAATAATTAATCCTGTCAAATTTAATTTTGTAAATATTTTTTTTAAGTACCGATAGACATAAGAGTCATTTGTGTATTTATTATATATTTATACACTTGTATACGTGCAGCAATGCATTTTAAACGGTAAAATTATTAAATATATTGTATATAAAAAAAAATGTAGCAAAAACAATTTATTCGACTATTGTAATAAACGCGGTCAAATTATTATTTAAGAATGTACTTGTTAAAAAAATGTTGATTTATCTATTAGGGTTTAATAGCAGATACCTATGGTGCTGCATTATCATTAGTTTTAAATAATTTAATATTTAATAAGTATTTATTTTTATTTTTAGATGCCAATAAGAAGAAACAAATAAAGGGAGGATATCTGTTTCGCTATAAAAGTAAGTTGTATTGCATTTTTAAGTAAGTCGTTAGTTGTAAAAACTGTTCGATTTTCCTTTGGTAATGTAAATTTTTCAGTTAACTTTAGATATTATTGCTGCAAAACGTCGAAAAAGTAAGCCAATATAAAAGAATTAAAATATTTAACACTTTATGAAACATATTTTAAAATGTAACAAATCTTTATAAGTGTCCAAAGGTTTCAAAACCTGTAAACCTTAGTCTCGAAAATCGGCTGGCTAGCATCGAAGCAAGAAATTAGTATAATCAGACTATTTTAGAAGCAAAAGACCGTTTTAACTTTTGGTCCTTTGCCAAAAATATTAGTCAAAACTTCATGCTTACAAAAAGACTTCCCCTTCTTGCCCACCGTCGAGCTGTAGGGGATCTGTCGCTCTTCTATAGGTATTTTTACGGCTTCTGCTCAGAGGAGTTGGCCAGTATATTTCCTCCTCTGGCAGCTCCCAACAGAGCAACACGTAGTGCAACTTTTATACATCCTTTTACAGTTCAATCAGACTGTCTAATTACTGTTTAAAATAATAATAAAATGTAATGTTGTATATATAAATTATAAAAATGAAAAAAAAATCCTAACGTAGTTTTGGATATTATGAAAAAGTGTAAAATTAAGACTCATTTTAGTTTACCAGTACATTAAGTGCCTTTTTACGGTCGTTAATCTGTAAAATAAACAATTATTTATATTGTAATCGTATATAAAAGATGTTTTTGTCCAAACTTTTAATAAATAATAATATTGGGCCTGTAAGTATTTATTTGGTTTTAAAACTCCTTAAAAATAAAATCTATTTTGTTTTGTAATATGACCCTATTTTATCATTTGCAATAAAGCTAAACTAAGTTTTTCCTGCAAATTAGTTGGGATGTATTTACCAGCAAAGTTTTTTTTTTAATTTAGTTTATTAGACTATTGTCTCCAGCAGTAATTTGCAAAGGCAAAAGCTTTTGTCTTTTAATATTTTAAGGAAAATAACTAGGTGCATGTCAGCATTAATTAACTTTTAATTTAGTCGGTAAAAAAGTTGTTTATCTTTAATAAACAAGTTTAGCTAAGTTTTTAACTTTTTAATAAATATTTTTTTCAATTAAAGGCAACATAGTAGTTACTAGTGTTTTTTTATCTTGGGACAGTCCACGAGGGCTAAGGTCTAAGTACTAACGTACCGTGGGTGTCTGAAGTGTGGTAATAGGAAGTTTGTTTACACGGATCTTAAATATTTGGAGATTTGGGGGAAAAGGAAAAACTTTTACGGGTAGCAAGTTCCATAGTCTGGTTACCCTAGAAATGAAGGAACGAGTGGAAAGTTGGGGCTCAAGTTGGACTGTAAAAGGATGCATAATAGTGTTACTACGTGTTGGTCTGTTGGGAGCTGCCAAAGGAGAAATTATACTGGCCAACTCTTTGGAGCAGAAGCCATGAAAATATCTATAAAAATGGGACAAATCTCCTACAGCTCGTCGGCGGGCAAGTGGAGAAAGCTTTTCTGTAAGTGTGGGATCACTAATAAGACGAAAAGTTCTTCTCTGGACGGAGTCAAGAATGCTAAGTGTTGAAGGGGACGCCATTTTCCAAACGTGAGAACAATATTCTAAAAAGGATCTGATCTGGGATACATACATAGTATACAGATTAGAAGTAGAGAAATACTTTTTGGCTCGAAAAAGATATTCAAGCTTTTTTGAAGCTGCTGAGGCTATTGATGTAATGTGTTTGTGCCAGTTAGGTTATTCTCAAAAGTAACACCTACGTGATTAAACCATTCTTTGTTCTTCAGAAATTGGCTACTCATATGTAAAGGATGAGCATTGTCTGACCTTTTTCGCGATAGCTAACATGACTGTGTTTTGAAGGCATTAAACTGGACAAGATTTTTGGCGCCCCAATTAAGGATTACTTTAAGGTCTAGTAAAAGGGATATCTGCATTGACCCGCGCTTGTTTTCCAGATCAAAATTATAGGGTGGCCTAAGAAATTGAATATTCGAGCGAAGGGTACTATCTTCAACAAAACTATAAATAGGATTGCTTGTGAAAGAGAGAATATCGTTAATGTGAAGAAGAAATAGGGTTAGTGCCAGTACTGAGCCTTGGGGCACCCCAGCATTAATTGGATATAAGCTGGAAGAATGACCATCTACACAAAGTGATATACGTCGATTAGAAAGAAAACTGGAGAGCCAAGAACAAAGCTTAGGTGAAAGACTATAGAAAGAAATTTTGTTAAAAAACCCATCTTGCCCTACCTGATTAAAAGCTTTAGATATGTCAAGAGCAACGATCTGGGATTCACCAATAAAATCAAGGGACTTGTTCCAGTTGTGTGAGAAAAAGGAAAAAAGATCAGCTGTGAATCTTCCGTGACGAAATCCATACTGTCTGTCATGTGGGGACAGGTTGCACACGTTCAGCTTTCCAGCTTTCCGGAAAAATGCCCGAGTCGTAAGAGAGTCGAAAGAGGCGAGCTAAAATGGGTGCAAGCTCAGGGACACATTGACGATTGCTGTTATGCCCAGACGATTTTTTGGTATTAAGAGCAGAAAGATACGCAATTGTTAAAACGGTCTTTGGCTTCCGAAATAGTTTGATTATACTGATTTATTGCTTGAATGCTAGCCTGTCGGTTTTGGGTACTAGGGTTTTAGAGAAACTATTTGTGGGCTTGGATTTTTAAAAGCCTGGCTTTGTGACAAGATTTAGAAAACCATGATTTGTGATTTTAAGGTTGAATTGTTTCGGTAAGTTGTTTGCACATTTCGCATGGATCGTGAGTGGAAAAGCAGGTAGGATCCCAAGAATAATTGGAAAAAAGTCTCCCCGATCATCCCAGTGGGCCGAGTTACAGTTCCAGACAGTGCGTGGAGGTGTATATTCAGTTGCCTCCGAATTTGTGGAGTATGATACAGTGACCAAGCCATGACCTGAGCGACCAAGGGGAGCAGTTACTGATGCTTGGTAGCGTTCAGTAACTTATTGTAATCATTGAAATATCCGAGGACGATTTCTTCGGTAAGAAATAATATGCGGGGTTTAGAAGATTGAAGATAATGCTTACGTTGGAGTTAAGCTCACAAATATTAGTAAATGATATTAGATATTTTGAAGGTGGCCCCTCAAATGCACTCCTCGCCCTAATATCCGCTTGAGAAGTACAGTACAAATCTTATATTAAAAAATCAAAAAATATAATTATTGTTTTTTTTTTGTGTATATTGTAGAATTATTTTTTTAACCACCGTAGTTTAAATAAACGAATGAACTGTAACTTTAATTTATGACATTAATTTTTATTCTGAATATCTTCATAAAATTTTGCACTACTTTTCTCTTTTTTATATTAAAGGTATTTTAATTTCGTTGCAACTGACCCCGTATAATACCAATTTGAGTAGAATTTGGTAAACTTCCTCCGTTTTAGACCATGCAGACCATAAGCCCAAATGTTGAACCATTTGTCCTATTCGGCCACCTATTCTGGGACACGCTGTGTACTGCTTGTAATACATAAAAAGCTAAAATTACTTTAATTAGAGTCCTTAAAGCACTTAGCTACTTTTCCTTTTAAAACAGTTACCCAATAGAATATATTACCAATTTTCCGCCACAATTTTTTAATAAAAAACTACCGCCTTTTACATGACGGAAATCGGTTTATTTTCTTATTAATCTTTATCAAATTATAGCGGAAAGATGTTCTGGTTCTTCTATTACCTTCCCCGGAGCGTCATTAATCAACTTAACTCTTGAGTTGGGATACTGAAAATATAATTAATTTTGATTTTTCTTTTACGAAAGAAGACACCCATTTAAAATAATTATTGAGATTTATGTATACACAAGGTTTGCTATAACGAGTTTGTATTAAATTTGTAATAGAAAGTTTAAAATATTCCGATTTTAAAAAAATATATATATTTTAAATAAGTAATATTTCTTTTTTTATATCTTGGGTCGGTCTACGAAGGCTTAAGACCTAATTACTAATGTACAGGGTTATTCATTTTAAAGTAAACAGGACTTTATTTTTCAACTTTCCTGTACTTTTTTAAAAAACGAATATAGCCATTTCGTGTATTTTTTTCCATTAAATTCAATAATATAATCAGAGAAACATTTAAAACAAAAACCTGTTACAGCAGAGTTACAGCAGGAGTAACGTATTTTTTAAATGGAATACCCCGTATATTTATATCAATAGATAGAGATTTTCACGAGGAATTAGGTGATATAGGGGTTGCTGGGTTTATTTCCTGCGGTTCTGCTGCAATTGTCTAAAAACTGCATGATCTATAAGGATAGTTTTACCTAAAAAAACCTGGCTGCCACAGGTCACAGGTGCTTATTTGTCAAAGTCAAGAATTTTAAAAATACGTTTATTACTTTTTAAAGTAGTTTTATAATGGGGTTTTCATCAGAACAACGGCTTTAAATTGTAACTCTCTATTAGAAATGTGGAGAAAACGCCAGGGAAACACAACGAAGATACTCGTATGTTGCAAATTTCCCACAAAATATATCAGTAAAAACGATTTTAAAACTAAAGGTCTTATTCGAATAAACAAAATCGTTATATATAAAAAAAAGAACTACAATGAGAAAAAGAAACCGGGATCAAGCTATTCTAAATTATTTTACTTTGTATCCCATGAAGTCAATTACTGACGCAGTTAGAGACTTGTGGTATGGCCCTGCAAGAAAAAGAGTAACCTATGCGACGGTTCAGGGAACACTGAAATATTTTAAGTATTTTCCATTTTACGTTCTTTCAGGGCAGCATTTAACACGTAAACAAAAAAAAACTTCACTTTCAATTTGTTTCCCAAATTTTAATCCATGAACAAGATAACGATCCTACCCTGTTTCAAACGATTCTTTGGACGGATAAAGCTACATTTACTACATCGGGAATGTTTAACCAAGGCAATACGCACAGCTGGGCAAGACAAAATCCCAGGAAATTTCAAGAGAATAAATACCAAGGGAATTCTTCTCTTCATGTCTGGTGTGGTGTGCTTAACAATAGCATTGTCGGGCCAATATTCTATAGGAAATCCTTAACTGGAGAAAGATATCCCAATCTTTTTGAAAACGGTATTGAGGACATTTTAGAAGAATTGCCACTCGAAACGTATCGCAGCATAATTTGGCAACAAGACGGAGCGCCACCCCATGCTGTTCGTCCAGTTGTGCAATATCTCAATATCGGATACAATCAGTTGATTGGACGTTATGTCACTATTAGATGGCCACCTAATAGTCCAGATATTACAATTGTGGACACTTTTCTATGGGGTCACTTGAAGAATGTCGTTTCCCAAAATCGAAACACAAACACGAAAGAAATGAGAGAAAAAATTGTAAATGAAATTAATCGTCTTAACCAAGAACCTCAAATAATATTGGCGAGCTTAAAAATACTAAGAAGGGGTTATAGATCATGTTTCGAAAATAACGGGGGTCATATAAAATATTTAAATAATTAGTAATATTATAATTTTTTGTTATAAGTGATCCTATTACCACCATATTTTACCTCGTATTGTATTTTAATTTTTTCCGTTTATTGTAATTATGCTGCTTGGTTTAAAAATAGCTATATCATATCATTTTTAGCATATAATATATTTTGAAGCCGTTCTTCTGATGAAAACCTCATCATAAAACTACTCCAAAAATTAATAAACGTTTTTTTATAGTTCTTGACTTTGACAAATAAGCACCTGTGACTTGTGGCAGCCAGGTTTTTTAAGGTGAAACTATCCTAATAAAATTATGCAGTTTTTAGACAATTGCAGAAAAACTGCAATTACCAAATTCCTTGTGAAAATCTCTATATATTGATATAAAAATTAACGGGGTATTCCATTAAAAAATACGTCACTCGTGCTGTAACTTTTTGTTTTTGTTTCAAATGCTTTTCTGATTAGATTATTGAATTCTACGGAAAAAATACAGGAAATGGCTATATTTGTTTTTTAAAAAAGTACAGGGAAGTTCAAAAATAAAGCCCTGTTTACTTTAAAATGAATAACCCTGTACCGTGGGCGTACTAAGTGTGGTAAGAGGTAGTTTCTTAACACCAATAATTTAAAAAGTAAAACTAATTGCTTATAGAAAATAGCCCCTATATATTTTTAATAGACCTGCGCAGTAACTTTTGACCTAACACTGTAAAAATTGCAAAATAGACTTTAGTATATGCACTTTGCACACTACTCAGTGTTTAAATAGTCAAAATTAGATATGGTGTGGCAACACAAAATTTGCCTCAAGCTAAACTTATAGTCCAGTAACTGAAGATCTGAAAGTACCCAAAGCTGCAAATAAATCTGTACAGTTTTTATTTGTAACGCAATTCTTAGGTCTTCGCGGATGCTTTCGAGCGAGAAAAAGTTTATCACGATTTCGACGTGGGAACCCGCTGAAAATGGTCCCACAAAGTCCCAAAAATAAGTTTTCCGCGAATATCTGGGAAAATATGCGAATTTAAAAAAAATGTTTTAACAAAATATAAATATTACCTCAAAATCTTTAAAAATGGTTTTTATTATTTTTTTCGCAACACCAATATTTTTCGCAAAAATCCCTAAAATACAGATTTTCTAGAACTCCGGAAACGGCTGAAAAATGCAAATGGACAAAACAGTTTTTTATCAAAACGCAAAAAAATGGGAAAAAAATTCTGGGATAATTAAACACTTGCTAAGGTTTCATTTAAAAAAAATGTTAATAACAAATTATTTAAAAAAAATATCAAAAAATTAATGAAATACTCTCAAAATATTGTGAAAAAAACTTTGACTGCTTTTTTTAATATTCTAGAAAAATTAGAGTGGACCCAAACTCATATGCAATGATAATTACGGGTTTTCCCATTTAGATAAACTTTAAATAATTAAAAAATGTACATTATTGCCCGATTGGAATAATTCATCCGCCGGCTTATAAGTGAATCCATAAAGATAGCGGTAGAGCGGCAGCTGAAAAGAGGGGACATTTGGGTCCCGTTATCTTAAAAACTATTGATTTTTCAAAAAAAATTATTAGAAACATTTTTGTAAATTACAAAGCGATCTTTATTTATTGTTTAAACAAAAATTCTTCAATTCGCATATTTTGGCAGATATTAGCCACATTTCGGGCCTTGAAGGGCCATTTTCAGCCCTTTCCCACCTGTTAATGTTGAAAAACTTTTTTTTGCTCGAAAGCATCCCCGAAGACCTAAAAAATGCGCCACAAGGGAAAAATGTACAGATATATTTACAGCTTTGTACCTTCATTTACTGGACTATTAACCGTTATTAAATATTTGATGATCGTTTGCCAGCGCAGTGAAAACTAAACTTAAGCTTTTAAATTACTAAATATTTTTAAGTGATTGTTTAAATTGTGTGTTTTATTATTACTTTTTGTTAGATTATTTTACCGTTGGGTTAATTTTAAGGTTGCAATTATTTATAAGAAAAACAAGTTATTTTTTACTTATCGGGCCCATTGCCGATTTTATTAATATTTGGCCTCTAGGGATTTTTAGTGGCGCTAATCACAAATCTGAGTCAGTTTTTTTCGAAAACCCCTGGTTTTTAAGTTATGAGGCTTCACTTAGCCTTAACCTCAAAACCAAACAATATTTTAAGCTTTAGATTGCCTTCATTTAAAACTAGTTACACCAAAACTTATTGGTTTTATAATAAAACGCTTACTTTTTTACTCGCTTTTACTTTGCAGTTTTGAGTTTTGAGGTTAAGTCAAAGAGAAGCCTTATAGCTCAAAAATGGGGTGTTTTCTTAAAAAACTGTCTTTAAATTTGACATTGGAGTCCAAAAACCCCTGTACGCCAAATTTAATTAAGGTCAGCTATGTGCCCGATAAGTAAAAAATTTCTGAAAAACAGTATCCAATATACTTAGTTTAGTTTGTAGGCAACTTTACGGAATACGAACCTTAACTCAAAATAGATTTTAACAAAAATGCAATTTACGCATAACTATTATTGATCAGGTTATTATATTTAACAAAAAACTAACTTAGCATATTCCCTATATAAATAAAATCGATACACAGTGTTATACTCGGTCCTGTTCATTGTTTTGATGCCATCTGTAAAATCTTGTTGTGCACAAGCACGTTTGTTCTGTACGTTACCCCTTAAAGGGTTATTATGATCATTGGCATGTTCGGCATTAAGGTTTTAGGGGTCTGCCCAAAAAGTATTTTATTCTGAAAAAACTTTATTTATCTGATTTTTCGTAAAAATTTGAAAATAAAGTTTTTTCAGAATAAAATATAATTTAAAAAAATAATCAGTAAATGATAATACTCGAGGCAGAAGCTCAAAAATATTCAGAAAAATGGCGACATATCCCCTACAGCCGGTCGGTAGGCAAGAAAAGGAATTTTTCCTGTATGCTTTGGAACATAAATAATGCTGAGGGTTGTAGGAAATACCATTCCCCAGACATAAAAACAATATTCTTAAAGGGGTCTGATTTGAGATACCTACAAATTAATCAAATTAAAAAGATATTTATACTTTCTGGCTCCGAAAGAATCCAAGCAAGTTGAAGTTGTTGGGACTATGGTTGTAAGGTGTTCACGACGGTTGAGGTTATATTCAAAAGTAACGGCAACAAGGTTGAATGTCTCTTTGTTCTAAAGAATTTGGATGAGCATTGTTAGACGTTTTTTGCAATCCCGAAAATGAATGTTTTCTGGAGACATAAAACCGGAGTTGTGTGCAGGACAACCATCCATTTAAAACCAAATGTCTTGATTGTCAGGTGCAACTTCTTCCAATGCCGGTCCCACTTGATTTTGTAATAGTTCTAAAAAAGTTTCTGTTCCCAAATTGTGATTCAAGAATAAAGGTCCAATAATCCGATGTCCAAGTATACCCGCCCAAACGTTTACCTTTTGAGGGTATTGAGTCCTTGTCGATACAAATCTGTGTAATTTTCTTTGCTCCAGTATCTGATGTTTTGAACGTTTGGTTCATTGTTTAATGTAAAGGTGCATTCGTCACTAAAACAAATATTGCGTAAGAAGTCCCTTTCGTTATTCGCTATTTCCATAACTTCAAAACAAAAATCGGCTCCTCGGATCTCATCGCCTTTCCTTAATTCCTGATGTCTTTGATATTTGTACGGTGATATTTATATTTTTTTAATTTGCGTAGTACTGTGCTGTGATCCTTTCCTACAACTTTGCCAAGAACCCTGGTGCTAATTCCTTTTATTTCTTCTACATGAAGTAAAACATCTAAATCGGCATTATTTTCTTGAGCTCTTTCATCGAGTACATTATTATTTCGCTAAGCAGTTGCATTTATTAATAACAGTACCTTTTGTCTCAAACTTATAGATATTTTGAACTGCTGTCTTACATGGAATGTGTCTGTTAGGAAAAAACGTAGAGAACATGTCGGATACTCTTAGATAACTATTTTCCATGTAATACCATTTAATCATTGTTATTTTCTCTTCAATAATGTAGAACATTCTGAAATAACTAGTACAAAGTAAAACGTCATTTAAGAAGTTGACAAGACATTTTATTTATTACTGGTGGATTCATTAAAGTATGAAGCTGGTATGCAACGATTTTACAAATAGTTTTTCTTTATTAATTTTTAATTGCCTTATCAGGAAAAAAATTAAAATGTGAGCTAATCTTATCAACGTCTTTAAAATAGTCTAATACAATTTTGTTGTAAATTTAATAGGGGAGCCAATATTTCAATGTATCAAAATTTACATGGGATTTCCTATGGCCAGTCTGGCGATGCACTACCCGGTAGATATTAGTTTGGGCTAATGTAAAAAGATATCTGCCTTACATTGCCCATTTTTTACACATCAGGCTTAGAGACTGGCGGGGAGAAATTAAATATTGAAGTAAAGGATACTATCATTAGCAAAGCTAGGAATAGGATTGGGGTACCTTAGCATTAAATTGAAGAAATCTGAAAAATAGATCATCTACAATAACTGATATACGTCGATTAAAAAAGAAGCCAAAAACAAAGCTTAGGCGGAAGACCATAAAAAGGAAGTTTGTTAAGGAGCGGACCATATCAGATTTGGCCAAAAGCTTTGGATATATCAAAATCATAAATTAAAAAGTTTGATTCCTCGTCTCGCAGCTTTTAAAAGAACAACGCAAAGTGCCACTCTCGTGTATTTCTTAATAGTCCAATCAAACGGTAGTTTGAAGTAGAAAGTTTTGGTGTAATTGTTTTGATTAGTTTATTCCATGTTTTTTGGGATGATGAACACGAATCTAAAGTTGCCCAATAAAAATTTGCTCGGGAAATATGAGAAATCATCAAAAAAGCACTAAAAATCATGTTTTTTAGTGGTTTTTAGCTTATAATTTGCAAAGTAATCTATTTATGCAAAAAGTGTTTATGTAATAAAATTAAAAAGAAAAAAAATGTCCCCACATTTTTTTGTATGTCGTATGGTTTCCACGCAAAAGAGTGCTGAAATATGGGAGAAACTAGCATTAAAAAAAATAGCAGAAGACATCATTAGTGTATATATTTTATTTTATGTAGGTGAACATTATTTGATAGATTAATAAAAGAGGCAAATTTCAGTACAATTCAGTATTTACGACCTAATACGAGCCCTCTTAGACACCGGGCACCGGGTTAAAGGATTTCAGTAGGGCAGCATTTCAGTTCTTCTAGGTCTGAAACAAAAATCATTAAGTTAATTGCAAAATATTTAACAATTTATTGAATGGATATAAAAAATATCTATTTATAAGTATATATCCATTTATTTGTACGAGCCCTTTTAGGTACCGGTTCCATGCTTTCCTCAGGGCAGCCATCCAGTTCTTCAACGCCTGAAACAAATAAGAGACCAAATTTCAAACACTTGTCATTATATTCAATAGATATGAAAGCAGTGAAAACATATTTTAACACAAATAAATAGTAAGTAGATAAATGATGGTAAGATAGAATTATCCATGCACAGTTACCTTCAAGTAACTCCGGATCATCCTCTGCTTCTTCATCAATTTCTGCAATAGGCAAATTATTACAGCTGTTCTAACAGTTAAGGTTTGTCTCTCCGGTAGCGTAGTGGTCAGAGCCTCGGCTCGCCGTGCCAGCGATCCGGGTTCGATTCCCCGCCGGGGAGACGCATTAGGTTGTAGTTATTTAAAATAACGTCTGTGGTGGCACTACCGCGTTGTCTAAAAGGTGCTGTGAAATGCAATATTTGCAGGTTTCAGTGCTTGGATAGCGTTGACGGAAAAGAGGAAAAAGATGGGTTAAACATCGATAAACCCGGCACTCACGGTACTCTGGTACTCAGGAGCATGTATGTATATGTATAATGTATACGTCCAGCACATGTAATATATGTATATGAAAAAATTCTTCGTGAGCTGTCACAAAGATAAAAAAAACATACTGGAACAGTTAAGGCCAGCTTTTCTACATCCACAGTTGGTCTGACAGGTCTTTATGCATTTGCAAGCTATTAGTGTCAATACTGCGTCTGGTAGATAGCCTTTGGTTTTCTTCCAACCCCATCGTTCAGGATCTTTTTCATTTTTAAGCCATTGTTGTACTTAAAAGTAAACTCTCAAAGAATGTTGCTGTGCTGCAGCTTCGGTAGGAGGTAGTGACGCCAAATGTGCTGTTGTTTTGTATGCGAATATCAGTTAGCATTTATTCCTCAATTTGTTCAAGGACGCTCTTTCCGTCAGTTAATTTGTACAATGCAGTGAAAAAGGTAAGACCAGCTTCAGCACAGCACAGCGTCAGCATGTACCGTAGGATCTTTACTTGAGGGTTTGAAGAAACCTCATTTTTCCGACTTTGAACGAGGCTGAAGTTGTGTCACATCCCCCCATGACATGCAAAAACAATATGTTGTCACTGATAAAAAATGAGTTGTGAAACTGCCCCTTTACCTGGCTTTAGAAAGTATATATTTGAATGTACACCCCGACAACGACCAATCATGATCACCAGCAATTCTACATCTTTACCCACAATAACTATACGGTTATGCTGCTGTGGTGACTGACATCTGTTAGCATGATTTTCGCTTTCGCTTAACATACTCTTTCACGTAAAGAGGAAAATTGCATTGATTCATTCATTATTTTTTGCTTTTTTCCAAAAATTATTGATTTCTGCCATGTTTCAGCACTCTTTTGCGTGGAAACCATAAGACGTAAGAAAAAATGTGAAAAACATAAATTATAGACAATTTTCTTTTCTTCATTTTACTATTTTTTACCATTTTGTGCCTAAATAGCTTGCTTTGCAAGTTATAAGCTGAAAACCACTAAAACATATGTTTTTTAGTGGTTTTTTGATGAATTCTCATATTTGCCGAGCAAATTTTTGTTGGACAACTTAAGATTTGTATTCAGCACCCTTAAAAACGTAGAATAAACTTATAAAAATAATTACACCAAAGCTTTCCACTTCGACCCCTTTTTGTGCACCGTTTTACTAGCCTATAGGGGGACATTTAAAAAAAAATCTTAAATGTCGATCTTTGCTACCTGAAAGGGCCTTTTCTTTTTCTTTAAACTTTTAAATCTTTAGGTGCCGTGCGTTTTCTTGGGCTGTTTTCTTTACTTTTTTTACTCCTTTTAAAAAAAATTTATTAAAATAGGAGTTTTATTCACTTCGGATTTGGCTTCACGTTAATGTTCAGATAAAAACAGTATTAAGGTACGAGTTTACATGTTTATCGACCAGACAATGTCCTTACACGACAAGAATTTTAATAGGAATTTTACAGTCAATTGTTATTTTATGATTGCAATATTTACCTTATATTTTTTTTCATCCTTTTTGATAATATTAATAAAATTTTATAAAATTTACTGTAGTATTTTAAAACATTATAAACACACCTTAAATTACATTATTTTGCATAAAAATTATATGGCTATGCAAGTTAAAAACAATTTATTTCAATTTATCAGAGTGTTTAAAAATATGACATATTTGTAAAGACAAATTATCTATTTTTTTAAATTGTTATTTTGTAATACACCCCCTTTAAGTATATTCAGGTATTTTTTCTTTTTGGGTAACACATCTTAATAGTTCTTGTGACTTCTTTTCGAGATCTGGAAAGCGCCCTGATGCAAATAAACTTTTGTCTTAAACATAGAAGTTTAACTTTGGAATTCAGTTTTAAAGTTGCTAAACTTTAAAAGCGCAGTTTATTATGGTACATATCACTATATTTTTGTTGTCATTAGGTATATTAGGATGGCCTTGAAAATGTTTTTGATAGAAAAATGTTATTTTTCTTTTTACCAAAAAACAACCTTAGGTAGAAAAATACGCTTAACCTACATTTTCTTCCATAACTTATTTAATCCTTTTTGTACCTCAATATCGATATTCTTTTACGTTAGCTAATGGTCTACCCTTTTAAGGATTCTGCAAACTTTTATCTTTAATGGGATTTAGATTTGGGTGTATTAGTAATAGTTTAAAAGTTTGAAAGTTTATTTATTATTTATAACACTTATCATCTAAAGTAGCCAGGGCTAGTGTTGCTGTTAATTGCCAAGCAATTAAATCCCTAATTACCAATAAATTGAATTTAATATGGTTTATTTACTAAACTATTTGACTTTAATTCATATGAAAATGCAGAAATAGAAAGGGTAAATAGTTTTTAAACGAATGTACCTATTCAGTAAAATTGGTTCTCATTATACGGGGGATTAAAAATATTTTATTTTAAATGGATTTATTTTGTCCAAATTTTTAGAAAACCTGTAATTTTCGAAATTACATAAAGTTATAGTTTACTTGTACAAACGCATACGTAAGCAATAAAAACTATTTATTAACAAATTTTTGACTTTCTATTTGTCATTTGGATAAAAAGCTATCATATAGTTTATTTCAGCTAAGATTTGAATTTAAAGCCATTACTTCTGTCACAAATGCCAACCGTTTTTTTAGGTTTTCAAAATATAAAAGTTACCAGACCAGGAAACCAACCGGCAATTAAAGATAAATAATCTAAAACACGATTATATCTGCCTCTTTTTTTAATACACGTGAACTGTTAAGGGGCGATATAAACCATCAGTTAGTTTACTTGTACTGATCACTTAAACGGGGCCGGATTGTTCGGATTTTTATTTTCTGTTTCAGATGTTGACGTGTTAACAGCTGATGCCAATTTTGCTTCATTCTTTGAAATATGTAGCCTGTTTTAGTGTTTTTTTGATAGTTTGCGTGTTATTTAGGTGTTTCTTGATTATTTATATATAGTGTTGAACATTATACATGGTATTGAACTTTATTTTATTTAACAGAAATTATTTTTTCTGAAAAAGTAAGTAATATTTATCAACATGCAGAAACAGTTTTTTAATTTTATTCTTTATATTTTTAGGAATCAGTAGTGGATGATCATGATTCCTGTATCCCATGTACTTCCAAAGGGAGTGTTGAGGGGAAATTGGTAATTTTAAATAACATCTTAAATTTATATTTATTGATCTGCGGTACAGTGAAAGTTAGAGTACTGCTAGATTAATCAATATGTTTATAATTATGATTTTTAAAAACTTAGCAAACCATTTGCTGCTTAAGTGTTATATTACAGGTACTGTTTTTTGGTTTAAACATTAATATTGGTATTTTTTAGGAATCATCATATAATCTTCAACATGGTAACAAATTGGCCCAAGAATTTGTAAAAAATGTTTTTAACTATTTTGTAAAACACTGTGATTTAAGCCCTCTTCAGGTAAATTATACTTATAATACGAAATGCCATTAAAACATTATTCATTTTAAAAATAACATTTTTATGTTAAATTGTATAGGTAAATTTTTATAGCCTTTAGCTCAACCAATCTAAATGCAAGGTGTGGATGGGGCGAGACTCTGGTAATTGTCTAGAAAGTGGCCGCAACTCCGATTTTGACCAAATTTGGGATACGGGGGTACCTTTTTGGCGGAAACGTTTCGTTTTCAAAATATCCGTCATCAAAGTTGAAAATCAAACTAACCTCATTAAAACTAATCCTCCTTTTTGTACAGAATTCTTGATTTTTACACTGAATTGGAACACAATAGTTAATAAAAACTTTTTAAAAACTTGTTTTTATATTTATTTTATACCTATTTTTCATTTAATTGTAAAAATTCACTTTCAAACGCTGCAACCAGGTATACAAAATATACAACATGGCCGCCCCGTTTGAAAGTGATACTTGGCAATTTAATGAAGAAAAAGGTGTAAAATAAACAAAAAAAAGTTTTTAAAAGGTGTTTATAAAATATTGGGTGCCACTTTGTGTAAAAATCAAGAATTGTGTACAAAAAGAAGGGGGAATATAGTGTAAATGAGGTTAGTTTGACTTTCAAGTTTGATGATGGATATCTCGAAAACGAAACGTTTCCGCCAAATATTTTTTCAGATTCGTGATCAGCGCCCCAAAAAACCCCCGTATGCCAAATTTGGTCAAAATCGGAGTTGCAGCCACTTTCTAGACAATTACCGAGACTCTCTTTTGCCGTTCATATTCCATTTTCGAAAGTAGGTTTACAACGCCTCAATAGATTAATGGATAAGGCATTAAATTACGTAAGATATGGTTCGAATCATGAATGCATATACAATA
Organism: Listronotus oregonensis; assembly: GCA_019359885.1. Taxonomy (NCBI): domain Eukaryota; kingdom Metazoa; phylum Arthropoda; class Insecta; order Coleoptera; family Curculionidae; genus Listronotus; species Listronotus oregonensis. The sequence continues at coordinate 2,830 of JAHBCN010009180.1, read as the reverse complement.
CAATACCACCTTAGGTTTAAATATTGCTTTTTATGTTTGTAACACCTCTGAACAGAAAAAGATAGTTGTCCCAAGAAAACCATTCAGACATTTATGTAAAGGAAATGGACCAAGTTATCTTTGGTCTATTCTTCCAGCTAATACCAAAATTTTAGAAATGTACAAAAATGTAAAATTTGTTTTCTTTATGTTTCCGTACACTTTAGTGTTGTGTTATATTTTTATTGCATTAAGTTAACGATATAATTATGTGTTGTTTTGTAGAATTACAAGTGACATTACCAACGCTACACAATCGTCTTCGTGACAAGCAGCTATATGATGGCAGTCAAACAAGTCTTTATAGATTATTAAAAATTATGAGCTTTTCTTATAGACCGGATAATAATCGCCGAGCATTGATGAAAAAACCACATGTATGTTCATTAAGAAGACAATTTCTTAAAAACTATATGCAAAATGAAGAACTCGGTCCAGCCACAACAACCTATGTTTTCCTTGTTATTATTTATTATATTTGCAAATTGTACTCAAACCTGGGTGTCTAACATTAATAAACTTTTTGTCTTTGTCTTTGATAAAAAATAAACCATATTATACTTAGTCACAAATTTGTATTTAATTTTACATCTAACCTGTCTCTTCCTCCCCCACCCAGTCACTTTCTTTAATGTCCTTACTTTACAGGTGGCACCCAGTTGCTTGGGTTGGGCTAAATTTTGGGTTTAGGCTACTCCTTATTGCCTAAAAATAATTAAGACTATAGAAGGTCTCTTTTAAAACTTTTTACAGGTGGCAACCCTAGTTGCTTGGGTTGGTGCCTTAAATCTGTTCCTGGGGTTTAGGCTACTCCAATATTGGCCTAAAAATAACTTAAGACTATAAGAAGGCGGAAAAGCTATACTTTAACCGCAGAGTCAAAACAATTTTATTCATAATAATTGGTGTAACACCATTTTTTCATTAAGCAAAGAACAACATAATGTCGACTATGTAATAAAAAAATTTGGACGTGACAAGATATTTTAATCAAGTAAACCTTAATCCGACCCTGAACAAAGAAAATATCTAGTAACTAGATAATGACACATCATAGTCCGCCATGATTAATTATAACGGCTTTAAATTTAAATCTTAGCTGAAATAAACTATACATAGGTTGTGCTTTAAAAACTTTAAAAATTACTAATCTTATTGAATCCATTGTTTCATTATAAATAAATGTTTAATTTTTCTAAATAGATTATTCTATTAAACGACTTTATACATTCTTATTTTAATTTTTCAGGTAAATTTCTTGTCAGAATTTTCCAACATGGTATTAGCAAAAAAATATATATGCATTTTACGTTTTTTTGTCAAACTTGTTTGAGTCACGTAAACCTAATTACAGGTTACTTGAAAGACATTTTTTTTTCTAAAAATATAATTTAATATATTATTCAGTTTTACGAGAATCACGTTTAGTGCTTTTCTCATTTATTCGGTTACTTAGGTAATTGGAATTTACTTGGCTGATTTCGTTTCCCAAAATGCTTTGTAATTTATAAAGTATTGATTTATTTCTTTCTTTTACAGCATTTAAATATTTCTTTTTAAACTTTTGGTTGGTATTGTAGTTTTGCAAAAAATGTTAATAGAATTAATTTAATTAAATAGAACCTTTTTAGCGGTATGTACTTTTAATATTCTACATTTTAAACATTTGCTTTTATTTCAGGTTAAAAAATACATCCTAACAAATACAAAAATTTTCAAATAATCATAATCTTTGAATGTCTTCTGGTCATTAGGTTTATTTAGCATCGCTGTCTATCAAAAAAGTAATAATACCTTTATCAAAGGACAGTTGTTGGACAATAAAATATTTTTTTATAGTATCTTAAACTAGCCTGAACTCTAAGCAGTTTTAGTAAAAATATACAACAATTTTAGAAAGTAAAGGTTTTATAACTTTTTAAAACCAGTAATATCTTAAATAGTTTAATATTAGGTGCATTGTAAAGAATCAGATCAAGCTTTTTCAACCAGGTTTTTTATAGCTTAATCTATATGTATCTATGTATCCATGTATGTATTTATCTATGTAACGGAATTTTTATATTAGTTTTTACCAATTTTCAGAAGTCTAATTAACTTAAAAATTTGTATAGGAGTCAAGAGCCGATGCCAATACAATTATTTTATAACTTGTTCTTATATCCTAACTAGGATCTCCAAAATTAAAAAAAAAAATACTTATTCAAAATAACAACACTTGCGCAATCACCAAGGTCAAAGTAGCACAAAACGCTTTCTACAAAAACCTAGGCTACTGGCAACAAAAGAATTATTTTTGGAGAAAGGGTTTTCTACTGACCTTCGGGTTGGGTTATCCATGGGGTTTTTCCTTTCCATATGGAATTTTGTTATGATCCGTAAGCCATAATAGATTTACTAAAAATATAAGATATATTAAAAATCGAGGCTTATGATTAAGATTACTATTGATGTTATTTTATGACTAAAAAATAATTTAAAAAAATTATAGTTTAAAAAATTAAAAAAAAAACGCTTTTAATCAAACTAAAAAATAAAAAATATTTTTTAAGTATAAAGAGTTTGTGTTATAGAAAGTCCAATAGTCAATTATAATCAATTAATTTGGAATAAGATTAAAACAAAAATTAAGTTATTAACAAAATAATTTAATTATTGTAAAAAAGCGGCATAATAATGCGATGAAACAACAATAAAACAAATGAAACCAAACAAATCCAACACAGAAAAATTACTAAATATTAAGTAAACATGTTTATATTATTCGGATCCCCATATGAAAAAACTTTTC